>JAMKCH010073227.1:0-30680 GCA_023653785.1 Ophioderma brevispina | reverse complement strand
AGCACAACGTACCTTCTGTGCGTTATATGTCAAACTATGGAGAGACTCAGCTAAAAATTGGCACCTGTCGCCGACGCTGTTGAGGTTGCTAAGTTCCTTTACACGCCCAATTGGGCTGGTTTTGACCATCAAATAGTGCGCTCAATCGCCATTTTTTCGGCAGGATTCGGTGGAGCTGTGTTTTTGTTGTCACATAGAAACCAATGATTGGGCTACATTTTCCCCCACTCGACGCGCGTGTCTCACACCTAACTGAATTTTTGTTAGCAACACTGGAGAAATTGCAACAACACGTTTGATCATGTATCGAACTCGGGATTTGCGTGCACAAAATTTGCTACGTATATTACACTTCCAGTGCCGGTTTACTTAGATACAAATAGCCCGAGGTTGCTCGGCGTTGTCCGTCTACGATAGCCCCTACTATCTTCTACAAAGCCTGAGAGGCAGTATAGTAAAAAAAAACGGGATCCACAGTCCCATATGTGCCACAAATCAAGAATATTTGGTAACTTACGGTCCTCTATCACACGAAATCCGTGCATATATGAAAACTCTGATGTCTTACTCCTACTAGCGTCGATTTTAAAATACCAACGGTGCACAGCTCATGCTTACAATCCGTGAAATGCATCTCACTGCCCAACCGGGCACGAAGTGATCGAAAAATTGAAGCTAAACACAGTCGTCTCCCACGTCCACTGACTTCCGGATGTATGTTCGTAATTTATTTGTAATCAGCCAAAATAAGCGCTCGTGAGCCTATTTAAAGAAAATAAACAGGGAACAATCCAGGGGCGTCTCACTGATCTGTGGGGCGCCTGCTATGTTTTAAATTGGATTTTTAACAGTTAAGAAAATACCGTTTCAAAATCATCAGATTTTAGCCATGGAATGGAACATCAGGGTCAAGGAAACACCGGCGTATAATATAAAAATAATTTAAGACTACATCAACGGTAAATATTTTCAATAAGTGCTGTATTTTATACTGATTCTGGATTTGCTTATTCCGCATTGGATCGGCTGCGCACCCATCCCGGTTTTTTCAATACACTTCCGCACGTAGCGGTGTAGGAGGTAGGTACTGACGACGTGCAACGCTACGTGAAACGAGCTAGTAACGAGTAAGATACAAATAGCTATGTTACACTTTATTTAAAAAAATATTTAATGCCATGGAAAGTGCTGAATATATAAACAATTCACAATCTCAGAAAGAGACCAGTAGTGAAAAAATCTTTAAAATAGCCCCCGCTTCCTTTCTTGAGATATTGTCCTTCAAATCCAACCTGGCATTCTTGTTTGTTATCTGGTCATCGCCATACACGTCACTACAAGGTTACGGTGCCTTGCACGACCAACTGCCAACACAAACATCACATTATGCCAAGTGGTCCGTAACAACACACGTGTCATACTGCTGTCTGCATTTTGCACCGCGCACCAATTTGGTTTAATTTTTATTTACACAACGCTCGCCATTTTTTCGGCGTCACACTATCCAGCCTGAAATTGAACCATTTTAGGTGGAAAAACTCCAAAAAACCTAAATCAAAGTCTCAACAGATCCCCGCAAGGTTTACCATACCTCTACATAGGGTCATAATGCACCCAAAATTTATAATTTGGTCGTTATTACACAAAAAAATAATTTTCAAGGTATACTCTACAAGGATTTATTTCCGAGAAACACTTTGAACGGTCATTCTGACCTTTCTGGGTCACATCTTTGCTGTTTAAACCAAGTTAAACGGTCAAATTTTTTAATACCAGATTGAGCATTTTAAGACATGATGCAGGTCTCTTATCTTCTCCGGGTCACTTGGCTCAAAATGGCGATCGACAATTGAAGGCGGGCGCAAATCGCCTCTCGCGAAAGATCATCACTGTACGCCTAAAACATCTTCATGTCAGAAATGTGACAGATATACAACTCTCGGGATATAATAACATCTTCCATTGAATTTTTGGAGGAAGAAATGTGGACAAATACTCAGCAAGTGAGGTTGGTGAAGTTGGCTTATTTGTTTGTCACCAAGATAAAAACGGCTTACACGCGTCAAGTGTAACATAGCTATACAAAGGGTGAGATGAAACACAAGAAGATCGCCAGTTGGTACAAGTATTGCGTCATTTTATATAAATATTAGAGATTTTTCGTCTGGCGGTCCTCTTTGTCGCCATGAGCGAATAGACCCCTAAGCCCCATATCCGACTGATATTTATAATCAGGCTGACTGGAACTGAGTCTAGTCACTCTGGGTCTCGTCGTCTGAATCTCAAACTATAGTCAAAAGTCTAAATTACTGAAATGAGAAAATTACCATGTAGGATATATCTCGTCAAAAACATTCCTCCTGGCTGACTTTGGCTTTCAGGTTTTTCTTCTTTTCCGCATAATTACAATATTACTGCAAACAGACCCGAGCTTTCTACTCAATCAAATTTCGCCACGATCTTCTGTCAAAATACCCCAATTTTACATAATGACCCTGGTTATCCAATTACCTGTTACCAAATAGTCGCTACAAAAACTATGGTATTTTCTTCTCTGAATCAATAGTAAAAGTATTGTTTTTTACACGAAAAGTATTAACATATTGTGCTTGAGTAAAAATGGAATTTGCAATACTTATTTTTATTGTTAAAGCTTAGATTAATTGCTTTTAAAATATCCCGAAAATCAATCTGCACCGTACCTTCTTTGCAGGTGGGCGGGGCATTGTGCTTTCAAATAAGCTAAAACAATTAATTGAGGAATATGTTTTGGATAGCTATATAAAGAGGGAAACGAGAAGGCAGTTTTGCTCACAATTTTTATACTAATTTTATATTTTTCTTATCCATAGGAGTTTGAAATCATAAACAAAGAACAAAAAAATAAAGAAACTATCCACTTACAGAAAAATTCAAGCAGGCAGATTCCCAAGCTCCTGAGTCTCTCACACCTAAACATAAATTGGAATTAGTATATTTGTCGCGAAGTTCAGGAAGCGTGGAGTCGGGGAATGGGGTAAGAAAAATATACTTATAATCAATAGAAACAAACTGGTTTTTTAAAAGATCCCTTGGAAGCGTCCCGCGCCCGGTAAACACAAATTTGTGTTTTCTAAAAAATATTTTAAATAGAAAAACAAACCTGTTTTTTAGATCTTTTGGAGGCGTATAACACTGTTCTGTGGTGTAAAATAACCGTGTTTCAGAACTTCAAACTTTTATACAATTTGAAAAAGACCCAATGTTTTGGAACTTTGAAACTCCCACTTTGATCTTATTAAGGGGTTTTACGTGTTCGTGAACTACTCGATAAATTTTCCAGAATTCACATATATGGCATATACAACGGTTGCTGATTCAGATCGGAAATAAAAAAAAATGGGGTCCCCGACTTTTGTGGTTTTTAAGCTATAGCCAAAACAAAAACGTATGTTGGGTTAAATAAAGGATGGGTATGTAAAACAATGAATATTTTACTTGGTTTATTTTTGAATTTGTTTTCGAAATGATGGACCAATTTGGAATTTTTAAGAGTTTCTTCCAATTGTGTTTTTCCAAAAGAATGTCCCGTATGTTCGGACTGACTGCTTGATCAGACCACTTTTTTTTGTTATTTAAGTATTATGTTTTCTTGTGTGAATAATTGTGAATGTCAGAGCGTTTTGTAAAACAGGCCCCTTCAAATGAAATAGGCCAATTGTACAGAATGTATTTTTTATTTTTTTTTGTACATGAATACCAATCAAGCTTCAAAATTTAAATATATATCAGCTATTTCAAGATTTATACTGGCAAATAATGTGCAGTATGACTTCTGAATACTATTTGAATTGTTTCTTACTGCCCGACTTTTTTGCAGCTTTGTAAATTAAGTAATTTCACACTCATGTCATTCCACCATATATAATTCTTATTTAAAATAAGGTATATAAAAGTACAATGACAGAGAGGCAGAGACTACGCTCAGAGCCATAAATGCTTGAAGTTTGTTAACACCCCGGGGCGGATTTATAGGGGGCGCCCCCGGCGCGCGCCCCGCTCTATTTGTGCATAGCACATGGGCGCCGCATTAGAGCGCCGGCGAACTGTAATGAAAAATGACTAACAATAGTGTCTTTTACCCTTATACTTTCTTATTATTCCCCTTTATATTGTTTTGTCAAACCATCTATGTGATGCTTCCCAAGTTATGTTCTCGTCTATTAGTGCACCAAGAAATTTAGTATTCTCTACTCGCTTAAAATTTGTTTCATCTAAATTGATTGTTATAGTTCTTCCTCAGTATCATAATTCACGGTGTTATCAGTTTATACATTACTCTTTGTAAGTGGGGGGGGGGGGGGGGGGGCGTACCTAATACCATGAAATTTGTTTACTAATAACATTTTACTGATCATTGTTGGCTCTTGAACCAAATTACTTTACTTCTTTGAGTTCTTTATTGTAATCATTCGCTTTGCTGGCGATGTTTTTATAGAATACAATATTGTGGTGTCGTCGGCTACATAAAGTATAAGTAGTAAAGGTCCCGCAAAATTGATCTTGTGGACACCATCATATGATGTTTGAAAAGTTCAGATTCACATGACTGATAATTTACATATCGGTTCTATATTCTATCGTTTAAATAATTTCAATCATCATCAATCAAATAAAAAAACGCATTTCGCCATTTTGTTTTGTTTTTATGCTTCTGGAAAACAACTTTTTTTTGGTCTTTTTTCCAGCGATACGTAAGAGTCTCGTCGACTGAACTACAGGCAGATATTCAATGTCATGTCCGGGATCCATGTTCGTGCGGGTCCGCCCTTTGATTGCAAGTTTCTGTTCTATTTGCCTGTCAAGACGTAAATTACTTTGGGTTTTTTTTCTCCTTAACAAGACGAGCAAAAAAAGACTTTTTGATTGACTAAAATGTAATGAAATCTAGAAACACTGACATGAGTGGCAAAGTGGGCGGTGTGAATTTAGTAGGGAACATATATTTGTGAAATTTGTCTTTTTCCACGTTTACGCACACAGGAAAGTCATAAATCGTCCTTTAAACTCAATAATAATGTAAGTATTTGCTTTATTTGTGTATACTTCAATAAATAAATGTGATAGGGTGTCAACGATATCGTTAAAGCAGAAGTGAAAGGCCAAGGGGCAAGGGTACGGAAAATGACAGGTCCGTCAGCAAGACAATGAAGCATCATTGCCATTCATGGGGCCAGACCATTGGCATGTCATGTCACGACATCAGTGTCATGGTAATTGCAGTAATCCCATCATGCAATACTACATGTACTCTCACTTCTAGCCTTGAAATAAGCGGGTGCGGGGCGCAAATTTGCGCCCGTAGATCCATTAATTGCCAGTTCGCAATGCAACCATAATAAACGAGCAAATCGGACACATTCTTTTAATCGTAAATGGACGTTTTACACACGTTATATGGACCGCTCTATTATGTGGCAAGAACAGTGTACTAAGGGATTAGGCCGCGATATTGCTAGAGAATCGAAACATGTGGAAATGCAATTTTTTTTAACCTATAAATCAGTGGCATAAGTTGTTGTACAATTCCATATAACACTTTGATACGAAACAAACCACCAAATAGTGAAAAAAAATGAAGTATTTGTGATGAAAATTTGTCATACCTCTCCCGCAAATAGCCTACGCTATGACGTTCTCAATCCTAATAACACAACTGATGTGGTTTACACTAGCAAGAATGAAACAACGATCAATAATGTTTGTGCTTGGAATCATGTGTTGCAATATATCACGCTTACAGCTGGGATATTCACCGCGAAAGGCTTTTTTAAGTCTCTAGTCAGAATTTTGATACGCACGTAAAGAATTAAATTAAAAGATCAGATAAAAAGTACGGCCCCTTGGGGCTTAACACGGATTTCAAGCCAACCACTTGCAGGTTATGTTTAAATTTAAAAAAAGAAAAAACCTAAAAAATTAAAAATATAATTTTTGATGATTTTTTTCGATGTTTCAGGTTACAAATCGCGCTAATCCTTTAAAAATTGTAGCAGAAATTTACTGAAATCACAATACAACTCAGATTAAATTACCCAATTGTTGCTGATCATAAGATTCAGTCGAGTCCGGTCCTCACATCCGGGTATTTGCTCCAGTGTAATTGCATTTACTCCCAAATCTGAGTGAAACTTACATTGAGAGTATGTGGAGAAATTTGACTTCGAAAATTCTTTCATCATCTTTGACATGATGGATTAAAATTTCTTGAAAGTGATTGAGAGAATATCAAAATGCCCAACATATACGAAGTTGGAATTGATTTGTAAAAGGATTAGGCTGCTCTTCAGATATAATTGAACTCTTCCTATTCAACACAGTAGTAACCTTTCACTCAGTAATCAGAGGGAGGGTGAGGAATAGCCTATTTATGACACGACTGCAAACCTTGAGATAGAACAAAGTCAATATTATCCCGCCGTTTGGCGGCGCACTCAGAATCCCGGGACCGAAGCACGCCACATGGCACAACCCCGACGCCATCTTTGATATCGCGAACCCCCATAGCCACACACGGTTAAGAAAGTGGATTGACCATAAATTTCTATCCGTGATGAGATTTGAAAAAAAATACTAAAATTAAATTTTATTACCATTTATATTTCATTTCCAAGCCTTTGGGCAGGTTGGAAATCCCGAAAAATGTGGTGCATTGTCCCACGTAGCGTCAGTAGTAATTTTTGCTTGTTTATGATGCCTTTTCCTGGATATTTAAAGTAAGGCGATGTGTTTACACCCATATGGATGATTTTAGGACTATAATGGAACTGAAAAATGTTAACTTTGTCCAAATTCCTGCGCATATACTATGATTAATCGGTTCAAAATCTAATCACATGTGGATCACTGGCTGGCCGAATTTTGGGAACTGTTGTGAACGATTACACACATAACTCCATTGTGGCTGGCATTTGGCTTTGTCCATAGGGCATAGAATAGCTGAGCCATGGTATTATATTTCATGTTTAAATCATGTTGTAAAATTATTTTGGGTTATGGTATGTGAGATTGGGCATGACGAGTCATGTTTTAATTGATGTTTGGTTGAGGCGGGTTTGTAGGCCAACTGAATGTATTTATTACTACAACTACACAAAATAAACAGTTTTTCTATTAATACGTATGTCATATGCAGCCTATTCTTGAATTATTAAGGTTAAGTTTCAACATCTCCGTAAAAACAAATTTGCTAGGAAGTGTGATTAGTGCTCAAACATACAAAAATACGCCAATAGTGTTTGTACGTGAAATAAAGTACCGCGCAATCAAGGTTTAATTTAAAATATTATTACGAGCCTAAATCCAGTATAAAATGATTTTAAATCACCATTTGTTGAATCATTCCAATATGCACTTACAATAGATCTTGAAAGCTTTGACTGATATTTTGTGGTTTTTAAAATAATTAACATTATAATAATAATACAAAAGATAGTGCGTGAACATATTTATGCGTGAAAATATACATAAGGAAATATGCATTTGCGAAAATATTTTAATTGCATTCATAATTAAGCCAAATAAAACAATAAATAAATATTTGTTATTACTTAAAGAATTATTATTTACATTGGAAACAACTTAATATAGATATGCATTCTTACTCTTAGACATTGTTCTTAACTTGGGCTAGTTTTCACACGCTTGTATGCCGCCGCGATAACTCACTTTTCACATCTTTACAAAATCGTCATAACTCGTGAACCGAGTAACGTACTGACTTAATTAAACTGTGTTTTTAAATGTATTTCTTGAGTTCTTTCCAATGAGCCTTCTTGCAAATCATTCTGAGACACTTTATTTTTGTTTGTATTAGGCCTTACTAATACAATTAGAGATATTAGACTATATATTCAAAGTATTCAAAGTCTGTTTGATTTCCATATACATGTGGGGGATTGCACGGCAGGGGTCCATATGTTATCTTGGCAGGACCTGCCTCCCGAACCACCCAAGCATGCAGAAATACAAAGGATCACCTTGTAAAATAGCTGAAATGTTGTCAGGTGAACCAAGGTGCAGCAATGGTGAGTCTCTCTGCTGGGATAAGCTGGAGGACAAACAAAAGTCCATTCAATCTATTGTCTTCCGTGCAAGGGCCCTGTATATAAAAAGACAAAAATATTTTTAATCAAAAATACTAAAGAATCCATTGAACAGATGAAAAATGTTTACAGATTTTTAAATATTTTCATTCAATGCTTTTCCTACATTGGTTAACCTACCTGTAGGGAAAATGCTGTACATCATGGCAACCTAAACCGACCTGAAATTAAAAGTCAAAATGGCGGAGTGAGCCTGTTTGAGTTTTTTACAATAAAACTTGGTAGAAAGTATGACAAAAATATAGACATGTCCCAGCGTCAAATTCCCTCCCCGGTATCGCATCGCCAAATGCGACGCAATTTCGCGATAATGCGAGGCATTTTTCTGCAAATACCTCGCAAATGCCGGCTATGCAATTTTCCCGGGCAATTTTTCGGAGTCCAGCATCGAAGCATGTCAATCCCTACACTAAAAATCATAAAAATATGATCTAAAGTTCATCACCAAACACAATAAATATCATGAAACCATCCTTAATTTTGTTAGTTCAATGCTAATCTGCCATTTTTATAGATACATCATCAAATATGCCTCCCAACGTTCTGCGACCCTCTGTCATAAGTTATCGACAGAATGATCAAAGTCCGTACTCTTTAGCCATGTTTAGCCAACATTTACTCTGATACACAGCCTAAATCTTTTCCGATGTATGTTGTCTATGGATGTACCAAAGGCAGAACATGGCGCCTGATGAAGAGACTGTTGTTTGATTGTATAGCACTATATATATCGTGTACATTCTGCAGTGTATATATGTTGGGTGACTTTTTCGGGTTTGAAAAAAAGTGATACGTTTCTACTGCTTTTTCTGCTCAAATAACGTTTGTTTTGTGCACAATGGAGTTACCCAGAAATGATTAGGTTTTGTGATCAACGTCAGTATCTGAAGTAGTCGGCATGCTAATAGCATTTTGAAAAAATAACGCTCAAAAACCCCAGAGTACCATGTTAATTTTTGCGTAAATGGTCGGCAAGCTGATCAAATTGTAGAAATTGTGGTTAAAAAAAACATCGGGAAACACCAGTCTTCATTATAATTATTATACTTTGTTTGCCTTTTCATTGACATCAGCAAACTTCACAAATAAGTGATAATCACCCCCAGACCAGCCCGTCCTGCTATCCATTTGCACTCTCCCGAACTTTCATTCAGCATTGCCTCAGATTATTTTCATCCAATTAACCCTTGACGTGAGTTTCAGCTTGAGAAATTCATTCAAGTTCTTCCCATTCAAAATGATATTCCAAACAGCAATTTGTTTAAAATATAAACATACATATTGAGCTTTAATTTATCCAATTCTATCTTATCCTTATCACATGTTTATGTTCAATAGGTTTATTTTTTTTTTTAAATGTAAAAGATCCATGAATCAATACCTCATGATGAATGTAGCACTAAAAGAGTTAAATGTCCCTAACTGTAGCCTTGTAACATAATGTGGAGCTGTCAGAAACTGTAACAATGGTACTAACAAAGCATAATACCCACTTGACCTTAGGTTCACCTCCCAGGGCTGTGGCTCCTCTTGGCTAGTTCACTGACTGGTAACTAGGTGTATTTTTTAGAAATCATCTGATGGCTATAACTGGTGGTTGGTGGGAGGGGAGGGGGGTTGTAAATTTTGATAGTTTTGTCTTTTAATTTATGGGGGGAGCTGGAGAAACAAAGTTACACCGTTTTTGATTTATTACATATAGATTTTAGTAGACAATATTTTTAACTCCATTAAAAAACAGCACTGAAAAGACAAGTGTAGTTTTCTTTTGGTCTTGTTTGGCATTTGTAAAGAAAAACCATATTTTCATTTACAATAAATTACAACTTTAAAAAATGTTTATCAACTTTCAAATTAAAATTAACGGATGCTTTACATTATATTACTTATACCCTTTTGTCGTCTCAAAAACGGTTCCAACTGACATTTTTAATATACAGCATGAATCATGGATTAATTATTATAGTAAATATTCTATATTTGTGAAATTTGGCTTAAAATTTACAACAAGATAGGTTAAAAACATGCTCCTATTGAACCAAGAAGGCTCCAAAATATAACCCACCTGGACCCAGCCGTAAGGACTTCAGGCTATGCACTTGTTATGTGCGTGAATTTGACAGAAATGTTTGTCCATTACTATTAAGGTCCAGAAAGACTGAAAATGTTTTGTAAGCCTGTTTACCGCCGTTTACAATAGAAAAAAATATGAAAATAGCAAATGAATTGTTTTCACATCACTCACCCCTTCTCAAAAGCGTACAGGGTCCCAATTAAAATTCTGATATGATTTTCATAATTCCTGTTTGCAAAATTGAATGAATTATCATGTTTACTAAATTTTTGGCATGAGGATTTTCAAAGCTATATCTAGGGATTTGTGGGTTGTTCACACCGCTTTTCAAACAAGTTTACTGCTCTACTAAAAAGTTATAAAGTTCTAATCAACAATAGCCAATATCTGAATTTGACAAAACTTGGTATGTAGGTAGTGGTGCCCACAAGGGTTTCGTGTACATATACGGCTCGATCATTTATTTTCCCAAAAAAAAAAATGATAACGAAGTCGAAGACAAGCATTTAACTGTTTTATTATATGACGAATAATTGTCATAGAACTACTTGGTAGTGCTTTAATTTGAGAAAAATTCGGCCATGGTTCAATCCACAAATGTAGGATATTGGGTCAAAAATTCAAAATGGCGGATATGCAATAAAATGCTCACGTCGAACCCGTGGCGCATACAAGTTATACCCATGTACTGTTGTCATAAAGATTTGTGCATATTAATGATTGCATTTGCATATATTTGCTCTGATTGTATTGTGGGTAAAATTGGTGGATGGCACAGTAATACGCTGCACTGTGGCTCATCTCTATGTGGTGTCGCATTTCATAAGTTTGGTCTGCAAATATTGTGGAGATATTACATTTGTCCCACCAATTTTTGTTCAACAGTAACATATTTCAGGAAGTACTGAATGTATGACAACAAAATTGTTGTCATTTTGTAGCTAATTTTGTTCTTTCCTTAATGCACAAGTCCCTTTCATTTGAATGGGATAATATCGAAAGTTACGTTTAAAATTGTCCCAAGTATGTCAGGGTGGAGTCGTTGGAGGAGCAGTCGGTGGAGAGCAGCCATTACTACACATAAAAAAAATGAAAAGACACCAAATTTTCTGACCTTTGTACTGAAAAAGTATTTGACAGTAAGGAAAATAATTTGTTTCATAAGCATTGTGAATACTAAAGATTCAAATTCTGCAAAGAAACAACATTTATAAGGGTGAGAATAATATAACAGGGTGAAAAAAAAAAACTTTTTGTGACATAATCTCTATAAATCTAGTTGTGTCTTAGTCTTACGGTAAAAACATTCTTAATCTTGTGAATCAACACTTGAGACTGGTTCTTTTGCACTGGTCATGTTTAAAAAAACAAGAATATTTTGATATGATGATCATAATATACAGGGTGGTTTCAAATTGTATAGGGTGGAATGTATTTCATTAACATTTTTTGTGTATTTAAATTCATTTTCAGCATGTGTATCGTCCATAAAGCTTTATTTGTTACCTGAGACCATTATTTTAGAAGTGTGCATAGGTGTTTAATGCAGGTAGGACAAATTATTGCTTTCTACATCATGTATATTCCGAATTTTTTTCTGTTATATGTGCAGGGCCCTATTTAAATATGAGAAATACAGAAGGCTTGCCTTCCATTTTTATCACCCCTATGATTTTATCAAAGGATTGCTGGTTTTAGAAGAGGCTTACACTATAACAACTTCTGGCTACACTGTTTTTACATAATATTTTTTTGTTCAACTTCCATAGCATTAAGACAGTTGAGCACCATAAGTTTTGCTCTTACGGGTAATTTTATATTCTATACCCTGTATAATCAAAAGTAAACAAGTATTGGTTAATATATTTTAGAAAGCAACATTGCTTCATTACCATGACCAGGAAAAGATTTTACTCTGAAAAAGTAGTATTAAAATCTTATATCCATGGTATGTTTACACTTAAAAATAAGCATAATTTTGACCAACCCTGTATATTTACCACAGGTATTGTGAACTCTTTCTTCTTCTTGTTTGAAGGCCTAAGTAATACCTTTCTGATCATATTTATTTTGATCTACATATCCTTCAGAAAAGGAACCGCACACCGTTCACCATGACAAGAAAAATGCTAACTTTTTTTTGTTGTTTCACCCTGTATCTTTCTGACCCACCCAATAACAAGGTTGTACTTAACTGTTTTGGCAACATTGTAATATAGCTTTCAAAAATGTTACTTTTAATGTCTAGAATGTATTGATTAAATGTAATACTCTGTTGAATGAAAAAAGGCACAATATTTTGTTATTTTCTAACCATGTAATAGTTTTAAGACCAACTTATGAAATGCGACCATTTGTGCATATAATTAGCTCATTTGCATATTTTCAGTAAATGTGAAAATCCACATGCCTCAACCCAACAGCCGATTCTAATCTACTAGAGGTGGATGATAAAGCTGATGGGGTCTAGTGTTATTTATAAATATTAATTAGGCTACAGGGAAATATTCCTTACCTAATCTCATCTCCAATCTAATTGGGCAGGTTATCTTAATTACGCACCAACACTTCTTTTGTAAATTCAGGTACCGTACTTGGAAAATGATAATCCCTGATTTTTCAATGTATAGTAGTAACTACAAACATTTGGTAGGTTGGTCTTGGTACCCCACAAATTTATTCCCCCTGGATTTCAAGTTGCAACCTAACACATGACAGTGGCAGCTTGCCCATGTGGTTTCCAAGAATCCATTGAGGGTCTGAACTGCTTGCTGGAGGGGCAACTCAAGCCAAGTTTTTTTTTTGGGGGGGGGTGGGGACATGCGATGCAAATGCTTTATTGTTTGTTTTGGTCTATCGATTAAGTTTCATCATCCAATTTAAAATTGGAAAATTTAAAGGCATTTGAGATAAACAGGGTGGTGAGTAAAAAAAATACTCTTTATTTGATCACTTTGTTGACACTCTTTGTTGCAAAATAATGTTATAAATACAAAGACAAATTCAGTTTCCAACCAATTTTATAAGGTAACAATTCATGAAATACACTAAAACCAAGTACACTTCATTGTATTCAAAATGCACATCAAAATTAACCCCTAACCCGGCCGGGTCGTTTACCGACCACCGCCCAAATTCAACGAGGTGCAATCTATTTTAATTTTTTAAACAGGCCAGATGAACGAGAACACATTTTGTCGTTTCATTGCATCTCGGCGTTTTTCCCGGCACAGGAATAAGTAGCGTCAAGTCGTTAACGGCCCAGATGCAACGAAGAACACGCGTAATTTTCCCGGAAGACGGCCATTTTCAACCGGAACATCGCGTCATTTTCCCCGGAAGACGCCCAGATTTCAAACGAGGAACATCGCGCCATTTCCGGAAAGACGTCCCAGATGCAACGAGGAACACGTGTGCGAATGCAATGAGAAAGGGATCCCCTAAATACATAAATAATGGATGCGTAAAGCACACTGATCTGCATGAAATCTGTAGCTTATAGTTCGCCATTCGTGCGTGGTGGCGCTATTACCCTACGTCATAGTCGTGCGTTGCGCTATTACCTACGTCATGCTCCTGTTTACGTCATGAATGCGTTTAATTCATAATTAAAAGTACTTATCGAAATGGTGGCCAGTCGCTATCTACCATCGATTCGAAATTGTCTTGGGCCATTTGTCACAGTGGTCCACCCGCCTGATGCAAAGCCATTGCGCCTTCGCGGGCAAACCGTCCGAATGCAGTGAAAAGCATCGCATCATTTTCCCGGGAAATGCGTCCCAGGTGCAACGAGGAACATCAAGTCATTTTCCTGGAGACGCCGGCCCCAGATCAACGCGGACATCAACGTCATTTCCCGTAACGACGGCCCAGATGCAACGAGAACAAACATCGCAATCAATTTTTCCGGTGGTAAGCGGACGGGGCCCATATGCAATGAGTGCAATGAGAGTCTTTGCGCAACAAAAATAGTTGTTGACGAGGGCCGAGATGCAACGAGAAACATTTTCCGGAGACCGGTACCACTTTTTTTCGTTGCACAACCACCTGTCAATGCGTGTGGGCCGCGTTAGGGTTAAGGAATTGCTATGCACACTAAATATTGCATAGCAGATTTTGCTATGGCCAATTTTAAATTCAAATTGCCCGCTGAATGTCCATGTGTGAAGGGACTGCCAAGAAACGTTCCTAATACGCAAAAACATGAGCAAAGAAAGGTGGTGGGCAAAAATTGAGGAAAATGTGAAAATCTCTGATCAAATATAACAAATTGGCACCTCTAATTTAATTATAAGGTATTCATCTATCATCATGAAATATCTCTCCAAAATTATTGGGCAACATCGGATGTCGAAAAATCAATCACCCACCCTCCCTTTGATTACCTGAAAACGGTCCCGGATGGACCTCCACAAAAAACAGCTGCTCTTTTAGGTGTCCCTGACTCAGGTTTGCTGGATTTCTGGGGCCTGGGGGGCAGTTTTAAACAACAACTGTGTTTTTTTGGGTGAGCCTATGGTGTTCCAACACGTTACCAAATTTGAGCATGTTTTATAACTAATCCTTTTGCTTTTTTATAAAACCTGACAAACAGATTGAAAATAAATGCTGTGGCTTTTTGGTATTCCTCATTTGGTTTAACTACAGACTTTTCAACATTGATTGATCATGGTATTGCGGGGAAAAAGTGACTGTTGTGACATTCCCTAATACAATTAAAGTCACGACAGTGATTTGAAAACGGTCGGGGATAAGCGCCTTATCGGGCGATGTCCGCTTAAACAAATCGCCCTCTCCTAATCTACGTTGCGTCTTTTGTCTCTCCGCCTTCAGCGAGGTTGCTATTTTAACTATAAATTCAGTGACTTTTCACACTTTAGAGGCAAATTCTCTTTTTTCAACAACAATTATTTTGTCCAATTTACTTTAAGTGACAGGAGGGATTTTTTTTTAGGATAATGAATTTCCCTCAATTTCACTGGAACATTTTGTAACACCCACTCCTGAGAAACGTTTGAAGGTTTATTGGACAAACAGGTGCAATAGAAACCGCAAACCTGTTTTGAACTTTTCCTCTTCTGTCGTAATCGTTCCCCATATAAAACCATGGGCTTTTGCCTTTCTGTCGTGCACGACAGAAAACTACTAATCTCATCGTATTACATAAAGACGTGCTAATTCGGCTTATTCACTTCAAATTGTGCTCTAATTACATTGGTAAGCATTCCAAATCTGTAAAAAACCCTAAGGTTCGACAAAATTGGGGGCGCTTCTTCTTTCTGGAAATCTCATGTCCTTAAATACAAATATCTAAAATCTCAGGGGAACTCAAAAAAAATTTCATCGCGCACTTTTTCTGCTACATTAGGTAAAAGTTGGGATTTTTTAGAAAATAAACTCACATTTTGAGAAAAGCACCATTGTCAGAAAATCATTTTGTTTCCATCAACTTCAGGGAAATCCCCAGTCACCATCTTGAAATATAGTCCAAAAATGAGTGATGTGTCAATATGCATATGATTTGTGTCCAACTATAGCCTCATCTTTAGGATACAAAGGTTTAAAAAACAATAACTTTTCTATAAGGAGTGACAGAAGAATTTGACATCGCGGTACGTATTAATCTGAAATGTGAAGCGGTGGCTTCTGCACATGCGCAGTAAAGGCCGAAAAGGCTCTGCGCACGAGCAGTAGCAACAAAATGGCGATGCACATCCAAAATGCCATTGGAAAGTAATCCAGCAGCTTTTGAGTCCGATTTATGCACTTTGAACTTGGATTTTTACAGAATCATTACTGACGGATTAAAAGGTGATATAATATGTACTATAATCCGAGGTGTTAACAAAATTGGTGTTTATGATTTTTAGTAAGAATGTTCACAAATTTTATACGGTCATTATTTTAATCTGAAAGTGTTTTCACTGAAAAGTAAATTACTTTTCCTTTAAAATGCGGGGTCAATCAAATATGTAGCAGGGGTAGAATTTCGTAGCAGAGTGCGAGAATCAGCCTTGATTCTCAAAAATGAATTTTGCAGGAATCATCTAATTCGCTACTGTGTTAAGTGCTAAAGTTTGCGAGAATCAACATTGATTCACGCAAATCAATTTACGAGAATCTTTGCGAGAATCGATTCTCGGATTCTCGCCGAAATTCTAGCCCTGTACAGTAGCCCAAGTATTAGCCGAGTTACAGACAAAACTTCATGCCAAAATGATCCAAAATCCTGTGTGTGCAATTGTGACAGCACGCACATGTACAATGTACACTTTTCTATGTGACCTCATTGACCTTCTATTCTATCCTTTATGGGAAGGTTGTAATTTCTCCACAAAATGTTCTTTGTGCTTTACGGTGCTTCGACCCTGTAAAACCTGGTGTTCACTATAGAATAGTTCATGAATCAAACTTATACCCCTTGTTCTTAGAAGTTCTTAGATTTAGTTTTAAAGTTTTTAGATCAATTTAAGTGATTTTTCTCCATTGAACCACACAGTGAAGCAATTTTAGTGCTGTACAGGTGCTATCAGCTTTGATACTGCATTAACACCTCCCTTTATAGTTTGCTAATGTGACCCTTCTTATTTTTAGGTGAATATCGCCCAATTCGCCGTAGTCCGCTCAAATCGGGCTTATCCCCGACTGAAAAAGGCTTAGAAATTTCATATGCATCTACAATTGCTTTCACATGTTGAGCAATGGCGCAAGTTTGGCCGTGGTCGCACTGTTGTGGAACTATACATTATAAATATGAAAGGATTTCCCCTGATTTTTGTATCTCAAATTACTATTAATGAATTTTTTCATCTTATGCATTTCTTCTCAGGTAAGTGTGTGCTTGTTTTACGAGCAAGGATAATATGAAACAATTTTTATATTAGCTCCTAATATTTGCAAAACCTTTTTTCTTCGGGCCTATTCATTTACACTGCTGCAGATTATTGTATACGGAAGTACTTCTACCGTGATGCGATGACGCCCAAATAAAAACGTTACATTCACGGTCATAATTTCCTTTTACTAGTCACTGCAGTCCCACTCCCAGCTCAGCCTGGGTCCCGGCCAGGCTCGATTTTGTAGCCGAGTACTAGTAAACCAACCAATTTTTTTTTTTCTGTCAAATACATGAGTTTCAATAACCTCATGTGAAATTTGAAAGCATGTGTTTTTAACAAAAATTGTACTCAAAATTATAAATTACAGGGATGCAAATTCGACAGGTTATGGCGAGAATCACATTTACTTGAAATTACACCACTTTCCTGTGTCTATACATATTCCAATGGGAAATGATCTCAATACATTAATAAATATATACCACACTTATATAGCGCAAACACAACAATATTGTCTCAATGGCTCAAGGCCATTTATTATTAAAGCGGCCATCAGGAAATCGTCAGAATCATGTCCTGTCATGTTAGGTGTGCTGCTGGCAATTAGCGCACTGCCTATACGCACTTGATTGTGATTAAATCCCCATATAACAGCTCCCATATGTCGCATTGGGTCCTATGGGATATCCACAAAATGTTTTTGTGCTGAAAACAATGAACAAACCAAGCCAACGAAGCTGGTTTCTTTCAAGAGAGTCTTTATTGATTTATCTGTCAACCTATCTTTAGTAGAGTGCTGTTGAATGTGAACATTATTTTCAGGGGGGGGTGTCATGTATGTCATATAAAAATCATGCACTTTTTAACTTCACTTAATTACTTACCCTAATGTTTTTATTATTGTACTGGTAAAGATCTGCAGTGTACTCCAGAGAAAGCCTGACTCAGATATTTCCTGTGGTAGGGCGCCCTCAATTTTCAAACAATTTTTGTTTTTTTGCATATACCTAATTCTTGTCCATGGATATAAAAATAACTGTGTGAATTCACTAAGCCCATCGAAGTCCTTCATATAGAAAATCACACCACTTTGTTATAAAATTCCGGATCCGGAATTTTTTTTAAATACATCGGTGTTCTATGTAAGGGTTGCACGACTAAGTCGAATATAGTCTGGTAGTCACGACTATTGGCCATAGTCGTGACTACCATTTTTGTTTTGCACTAGCCGACTATTTGGTATTATTTCAGTGGCTGCTAAATTCACAATCGGAAGTCCATTAAGCATGCTCAAAACGTCTGGTTTTTTTAACTAGCACTACCTACCGATCTGGGTGTGTAATGCAACGTCGGAATATATTCAAGTTTCCAGGGTTATCATTTGAATGAACATCTTAGCTTCCATTATCCATCTTTAGGCCCTGATTATAACATGGTTTAGATTTCCTTCATAAATGTCACATATAAAAAGTTTCCCGTATTCCGACGGGCGCTCCATTACGATGGAAAATTGTCCCATTGCCTATGTATATGTTGTAAGTTTTAGTGATTGATCCTTCATTGACTAGGAGCAACACCACAACTACAAAAAAACTGATAATACTGACAAAACAGTGATGGTTTTACGTTATTCGAACAATTAATACGCTTATTATTTCGGCGAAAATTTTTGACCAGTCGCCAATAGTCGTATCGCGACTATGAGAGAGGGGCGACTAGTCGACTAATAAAAAGGGCCAGGTCGTGCACCCAGTCCTATGTATTTTATTAAACTACACTACATGGTGTACTGCATGAAAACGAAATCCTGATTCACTCTAACTTTGGATTGAGCATTGTACGGTTATCTATAGTTCCAGTTGACTATTTTTAATTACCCACAAAATATAATCTTTCAAAATCTCTGTTCACCCTTTACAAAAAAATGGACAGTAAAATTTTCTTACTTTTATTAAAATTAAAAAAAAAAAAACTTTGTCTCAGATGAAATGATATGCATTTTTACAAAAACCAAATAACTAAAAATGTACAGGAGCTATCACATTTTGGTATGCAGATTTGATTTCTACGCCAAAAAATAACCCCAGATAGTGATTTTTTTCCAGTTCTTGGAGGGTTTCCATTACAAGTTATGGTCCTCCTCAAAGTTCCCTTTTGCATCCCCATCCCCCCCCCTAAATTTCTGAATGCTGCTGCAGAAAAATCGAAAGGCAGTATACTCAGATTTCAGGAAAGAATTTTCATTTCTCATAAACATCACCACTCACAAACAAACCAAAAAAAAATCCTGTGACTGCTGCTGTGCACATGCTTGATTGTTGTAATGGACTAGCCCATTGTTTCTGATGGCTAAAGCATTGAAGTTTTCATCAACCCAAGTCAGAGCGTTGTCATCCAAGATTTTTTGGCCTTGTTAAATGCATTGTTTTCCCCAATGGCATTTTTTAGTGCTTTTTTGGTCAAAAAAAATCTATTTTACTTAACTACAGTTTATTAATTAAACCTAAAAAGGGTCCCAAGTAACCATATAGACTTGATTCCTGGACATTTACTGTTTGTCCACCCACACAAACAAAATATGCCTTATTTTTGGTTTTTATACCAATTTTCCTAACCACATCAAATACAATTTTTACGGTGAAAAATGGGATAGTTTTACATAGGACATAATAATCCAGTCCAAAGTTTAGCGCCCTCGCTGCAGATGTGGCCTGTCCTCTATCTTGGTCTCAACTCAGTCGCTATATAATCATTTATATAGATTATTGGGATGACGGGCTATTTTGCCCGTGGCGGAAGT
Source organism: Ophioderma brevispina (assembly GCA_023653785.1). Classification (NCBI taxonomy): domain Eukaryota; kingdom Metazoa; phylum Echinodermata; class Ophiuroidea; order Amphilepidida; family Ophiodermatidae; genus Ophioderma; species Ophioderma brevispina. The sequence continues at coordinate 10,823 of JAMKCH010073227.1, read as the reverse complement.
GGTCAAACGAGACAAAATCTTTGCACATCCATGAAATTGCACAAATTGCACCAACTGTGGCGACTTCCTTGTATGCCTCTCACCTTTGCTCTAAGTAATCCGCTGGAATTGTAACCACTTTTGTGCACGCAAACTCCCCAGTCGAATGATCAAAAGTGTTTTGTTGCTCTGAAATAGCACTTCTCCAGTGTTGCTAACAACACATTTGGTTAGGCGTCGACCCGTGCAGCACTGGTGGGCAAAATGTAGCCTAATCATTGTTTCTATTACAAAAAAAACACAACCGCTCTCTCCCCTTAGTCCTGCCAAAATGGCGCTTGAGAGTCACTATTGATGGTTTTCATTTTCATTCACACGACATTTACATGACCGAATCCAAAAATCAATTCAGGACATTTAAAAACCCATTGGAGAGTCCCATAATATTGCCCGAGGGAAAATTTTGGAAGGTACTTTTCAAAATGTTGGGAAAAATGAACTTTCTAAAATTTTAGAAAATTCCTCACTATTCTCATACTGTACGTATGGAAAGGTGATATCAGTCTACTCTACCATGTCTACAGTTAGATCCTGCGAGAATCGACTCTGTGCTTCTTTTTTGGGTTAATTAAATCCCTGATTAAGTAACCCAAAAAAGATATTTTTATAGTGTTATATATTTCCAGTGGTTTGGTATACCCATGTGTTTCTGCTAAGGCCAATGAAAGTCAATTCCCGTTTCCCAGTTTTTTTTTCAGTGTTGATTACTGACTTTTTCATTCTTCCTTATTTTTCACTTCATATTTGCGCAAAGGTAACTTTAGAATGTTAGAAATTTGTTTTTATCATATCCCCCGGCTTGAAAAGCAGAAGGGGGATTAATGCTATCAGTCAAGGCGGCGGCGGCGTCCAACACAATCTTGTGAACGCGCTAACATGAGACCACCATAAGGGCTATGGTGATTAACTTGGTGGGTGGATCGAGACTGCCATGCCCTCATCTGATTAGATTAAAAATTGGCGTGGCTATGCTAATTAGGTACCTATTTGCATATTAATGAGTTTATTTTGGGGTTATTTTTTACCCAAAAAAGCTTGTGAACTATCTGAAGATCCTAAGTTCCTATTTGTTGAACTTGGTGGGAGGGGTGGGGAATCATGTCTCTCATCCGCGCTGATTAGGTTGTGGCGCATGAATCTGCTAATTAAATATCTAATTTTCATATTAATGGGCTAAATTTGGGGTATTTTCACCCATGACCTTGTGAACAAACTATCTGAAGATCCATAAGTCCGATTTGATGAAACTTGATGGAGGGTGGGAATATTAACTCTCGCCAGCTATGAGGTTTAAGGTGGGTTGTTCTGGTTAGGGGGTTGTCCCGGGTTTTAAGAGGGGGTTGTCCAGCTTAAGGGGTTGTTGGTTTAAGGGGAATTGTTGGGGTTTAAGGTGGTTGTGTGGGGTTTTAAAAGGGGTGTCCGGGTTGAAGGGGGTTGTCTGGACTGTCTTAAGGGGGATTGTCGGGGCTTAAGGGGTTGTTCTGGGCTTTAGGGTAAGGGGGCTTGTTAGGGCTTCAGGGGGTTGTCTGGGCTTAAGGGGCTTGTTTGTGGTTTTAAGGTGGGTTGCACGAGTTTAAGGGGGTTTGTCCAGGTTTTAAGGGGGTTGTCCAGTTTGAAGGGGGGTTGTCCGGGGTAAAACTACGGGGGGTTTGTCCAGTGTTAAGGGGGTTGTTGGGTTTAGGGGGTTGTTGGGGTTGAAGCAGGGTTGTCCTGGTTTAAAGGGGTGTTGTCCCGGGTTTAGGGGGGTTGTCTGGACTTTAGGGGGATTGTGTATGGGGTTTAATTGGGTTTCCGGTTTTAAGAGGGGTTGTCCGGGTTTAAAGTGGTAAGGGGGGTTCTAGGCTTAAGGGGTGCTTGTTTGTGTTTAAGGTGGGTTGCACGAGTTTACGGGGGGTTGTCCAGTTTAAGGGGTTGTCCGAGTTTAAAGGGGGTGTTTCCAGCTTTAGGGGGTTGTTGGGGGTTTTAAAACACTTAACTGCATAAGGGGTTGGCACTTCCGTTAGTTGCATAACTGCCGGGGTTCCTAGGGACCCCCCCTAATAAAACCACTTTCCTAAAGATTTTTTTTAAGGAAATCCACCACATGTTAGAAGGCTCAAAGACTCAACACTAAAGAATAAAAAACTGAGAAGTTTTCAGTAAGAAATTGAGGGCTTGTTGTGGTTTAAGGTGGGTTGCACGAGTTTAGGTGGTTTGTCCAGGTTTAAGGAGGGGTTGTTGGGGTTTAAAGTGATTTTTGGGTTTAAGGGTTTAAGGGGGTTTTGTGGGTTTTAAAGGGTTTTTGTGGCCATAATACGCGTATGCATGCGCAGACTTGCACCATGCACGCGCGTGCGCCGCATTTCTATGCATTGCTCGAAGCTTGCACCTGGTTGTTCCGGGTTTAAGCGGGGTTGTTGGGCTTAAGGGGGATTGTTTGGGGTTTAAGGTGGGTTTTCCGGTTTTAAAGGGTTGTCCGAGTTTAAGGGGGGGTTGTCTGGGCTTAAGGGGGCTTGTGTGTGGTTTAAGGTGGGTTGCACAAGTTTAAGGGGGTTGCCCAGGTTTACGGGGGTTGTTGGGTTTTACGGGCTTTTTGGTTTAAGGGGGTTTTTGCAGCTGATTATTTAAAACTTTGTACAACCGCCCCGCAGGGGATTAGCGGTTTCGAGAACGCGACGTGCTACTTTTTTATTCATGTTGTGTTTTAGGTCGCAGCGCCATTGGTGACACGGCAAACTACTTTTTGTGCGACTTTATATTATATCACAAAAGACTGCTCATCGTCATGAAATAATACTTCCACGGTAGCACCAGTTTCCCCTCCTCCTCCACTCTAACTGAAACAACATTTTGACACAAAAAATCATGAAATGAAATAAAATTGTCAAGTTCTGAATCCCGGGGAAACACACACGCTGAACCAACATGACATTTGTTGCCACATTCCAAACAGCGTACAAAGGAGGTATACGTGTATTTCATAGTGGGGTTGAAGTCCTAAATAAAAACAAACAAAAAATCAAGAATAAAACAGCTTCACTACTAATTAAATTTATTTTACAATACTTTGTATTATAAGTCCCAATGTTACAATTTAACAAACTAATCTGTTTATATTTAACTTTCACCCGCTACCTTTGAAGAAACATGCTTGAAGTGCACGGTCATATCGGTATAAAATCTTAATCGCAGTCTTCAAGGCACCGTGGCGATATTTACAACGTGCGATAATCACCAAGTCCACTGATCTCTATATTGCCTGGGGAAAAGCACCGATCGTACATAGAAAGCCCAGCCCATAGATATGGATAATTATTAGCGGCCCTGACAATAGTGGAGGGGTGTCAGAGTCAAAAAGTGCTAAAAATGCGTTCTTTCGGGTTAATATTGCATGAAAACAACTGTCCATTTTGACTAAAAGTTGTAAAAATATGAAATAATGAAATAATCAAGAAAATAAGGATATTTGATCGCTTGTTTCCTGACCAGAGCCGGAAACTGGGAATTGAGTGACAAGAGCCTACTTTGTAAGCATAATTCCACATTGAGGTCTTAACATGTTATCAAACGATGTTGAGTTAATGCCACAATGTGAAATTACTTTTCCCCCTGTTAACAGGCCATTTCAAGAGCAACTTTTCAACTTCATAAGACTCACCAAATTTCAAAAGCAATTCAGAATTGAGTTGATATGTTTCCTTAGATAGCAGGGATATGGCAAGCCACACGATCGCTTTTCTGGTCAGGCAATTCACTCATATTGGTGTTGGTACGATGACATCATCGCCTCTTTTTGGACTTAGTGTGTTTCATTTTGTAGCTCGGCTCAGTGAGTTTTAGTGAGTTTTGGTCGGAAGGTTCGCAGAGATGCCACTCTCCCGTTTTTTCCACGGAGTACTCCCGTTTTTTGATTCGTTTGTTCTCCATCTCCATCCCCGATTTTTGCTAGCAAAATCTCCCGATTTTCCGTATATTAATGAAAGAAAATAAATAAAGACATGAAGTTAAGGAAAAGGGCACTGTTCTTTTTTCAGAGTCAACAAAGAACATAGATTTAAGCATTTTCAGATTTATAAAGTCTGTTAACTGGTTTCCTTCGCGACAGTCGTTTTTCTCCTGACTTTCGGATGGTTCACTCACATTAATATTTTGATATTAACCCTTTAACTGCTGTGTATGCTAAATGTCTTCTGCTGGTATTTTAGTTAACTACTTACTGCAACTGCAAAGGGATCAACAAACAATGCATTGTTTTAGCGGTTTTGTTTTGAAGTTTTTAACTTGTAAAAGTTCAGGCCTTTTGATATTTTTCTGTACTTTTTAAGAAATACTCTATATGGACTTAGTTCCTACTTACATTTCCTTAACGGGGGCTGTCGGCGGCTGAGCGCTGCTCATTTTTTCTGGAAAAGCGGCATTTTTAAAGAGCTCACATCTCATATGCATTTCATATGTGCATAGTTAGCTTAGTTTTCAAGTTCTGACCTTGAAATGTTTTAGACTTATTTTTAAATGTTCTAATGTACTTAATAATTCTCCAGTGGATGTGTTTATTTTTCATACATGACAGTTCCTTAAAAGGGGGACAGTCCGCTGGCCATAACTCATTTTTTTGTTTCAAGATAGGTATTCAAGAGCTCTCTCATGATGCAGAACTTTTTCAAATTATGAACCTTCAAATTTGGACTTCCTCCTTTCCATTAATAAAAAAATATCAGATGGCTTAGTTTCTTCCTACTGACAGTTCCTTAAATGGAGGCTGTCAGATGGCGAGCTCTGTCCATTTTTTTTCTGAAAAGCTTGTATTGTAAACGAGCTCTATCTCATGATCAGTCCATATGTATTAGTGGGTCTTACACAGGTTGGGGCCAAACCATATTTGCTATAGCCGGAAATAATAATTCAAATTTTATTTTATAGAATGCAAAGTATTTTTCAGAATTTTACTTTTATGTAATTGATACGTATTTATAGGGTCTTTTACATGATACCAAACATACTGCCATTTTACCGCTTTAATTTTTTTCATATTTTTACAAATTAAGAAGGAAAGTGACTCCAAAGTGTTAAATTGTGACAAAAAATGTACATTAATTTCCTAGTTTTATTTATCCCCAAAATGCATAGTTGACCCATCAAAAATGAGGGGTTCCCCGTAACAGGTGGTGTCCACTTTTAAGTACAATTTTAGATGCATCAGAATTTTTACTATTTACGCTTAAAATCCATCAATTGCGTACAGTCACTACTTGTATACAGTTCACAACATTAAACCTTCCCAGTGAGAGCAATTAGGTTATTTTTGTTTTAGCTGAGGCTATTGGTGGTTATTTGGGGCGTGGTGTCCACTGTTACGTCTGCACAATTGTGAAACATTTCTTATGTCCCTGCAAAGTATAGGATAAAAAGTGTCTAGGGTCCCTACAACAAATGTGTATCAACATCATTTATAAATATTAAAAGTAAGTGATCCTGTACGCTCATTGTACAGTTATTAGTTTACAAACATGCATGGTGTCCACTGTTCCATCCGACACCAGCAGTTTCCAAACTAATCGCTTACTAAAGATATAGTTAGTATACATTTGATTAAAATTACTCCCAGAGTATTTCTTGTGTTGCCTTTGGGAAAATGAAATGGTTTTTCAATATTAATGTTAGTAAGTGCTTCAGCAAGAGCCCGAAAAACCCTCTAATTTTCGAGTAACCGGTGACCTAATTTGAACAAGTGCATCATATATCAAAAGGAAGCTTGAAATCTCAGGATCCGAAACTGCATCATGCAAAAATATAAACGTGTACAGTGAGTTATGAGGGGGGAAAGGACCCCCTATGAAATCACCAATAAATAACTTGACACTGGTATGCCTCACTATATAGTACAAATTCAAATGCTTGCGTTTCTGCATGCTTTTGGATATGCACCTATCATGATTATGTAGTTTACTTTGTGTTTTAACCATTTATTAGGTCATATAAATAATTGTATAAAGTAATTATAAGTCACCATGAAGGATGGGGGGGGGGGTACCGGTAATCCCCAAAATGAGATCAATACCATCTATCCATGTTGATGTGACTACAGCCCTGACTTATTTTCTCCCAGCTTAATTGCTTAACATATTGTTAATATCTAGAATATTCCTAATCATTTTCATAACATTGAACAAATTTCAAAGCAATCAGAATGAGTTGATAGGTTCATGATAAGGGATGGCAAGCCACGATGGAGTCGCTTTTCCGGTCAGCAATTTCACTATATGAGTGTTGGTACGAGACATCCATCGACATCCTTTTTGGACTTAGTGTGTTTCATTTTGTGAGCATCAGCTCAGTGAGTTTGAGTGAGTTTTGGTCGGATTAGGGGTTAGCAGAGATGCCAACTCTCCCGTTTTATGTGGGAGACTCCCGGTTTTTCGTTTTGTTCTCGCAGTATCCCGGATTTGCTAGCAAATCTCCCGATTTTCGTTTATATTTAAGGGAAAGAAACAAATAAAGAACAATAAAGTTAAGGAAGAGGGCAATGTCTTTTCAGAGTCACAAAAAGTAACATAGATTTGAAAGATTTTCATTTTTAGAAAGTCTGTTAGACTGGTTCCGACATCGTTTTTCCTGGCGACTTTTGGATGGTTCACTCACATTAATTATTTTGATTTAACCATATTTAACGCTGTATGCTAAATGTCTTCTGCTGGTATTTTAGTTAACTACTTAACTGCTAACATGCAAAGGATCAACAAACAAGCATTGTTAAGCGGTTTTTTAAGTTTTCAAGCTTTAAAAGTTCAGCCCTTGATATGTCATGTAATTTTTAGAATATACCTATATGGACTTAGTTCCTAACTGACAGTTCCTTAAATGGGGTTGTCAGGCGGCGGAGCTCTGCTCATTTTTTTCTCGGAAAAGCTGCATTTTAAAGAGCTCTAATCTCATTAATGCAGTTCTATGATGCATAGGTAGCTAGAGTTTTCCAAGTTATGACCTTTAAAGTTTAGACTGGTTTTTAATGTGCTCATGTACTTAATAAGTCTCCCTGTGGAATGGTGTTTATTTCATACATGACAGTTCCTTAAATGGGGAGAGTCAGATGGCAGAACTCCATTTTTTTTGTCAAGAGAGTTATTCAAAGAGCCCTCTCATGATGCAGAACTTTGTCAACTTATGACCTTCAAAATGGGACTTTCCTCCTTTTCCATTTAATAAAAAAATATCAGATGGACTAGTTTTCTACGACAGTCCTAATGGGGCTTGTCGGATGGCGGGCTCTGTCCATGTTTTATGGAAAAGCTGTATTTTAAAGAGCTCTATCTCATGCATGAAGTCATATGATAAGGTGGGTCATTTCCACAGGTTGAGGCCAAAAAACCATATTTTGCTATAAGCCTAGGAATATAATTCAAATTTTATTTTAGATGCAAAAGTTTTCAGAAGTTACTTTTATGTAATTGATACGTATTTATAAGGTCTATAACATGATACCAAACATACTGCAATTTACGCTTTATTTTTTCAGTTTTCTATAATTAAGATAGGAAGTGACTCAAAAAGAGGGTTAAATTTGTGCAAAAAAATTGTACAGTAATTTCCATAGTTTATCCCAAAAAGCATAGTATGACCCATCAAAAAATGAGGGGGTTCCCGTAACGGTGGTGTCACTTTTAGTACAATTTTAGATGGCATCAGAAATTTTACTAATTTACCTTAAAATCCATACAAAATTGAAAGTACAGTCACTACTTGTAATACAGTTCACAACATTTTAAACATTCACAGTGAGAGCAATTAAGGTTATTTTTGTTTTAGCTGAGGAGATTGTGGTTATTTGGGGCGTGGTGTCCACTGTGACGTCTGCACAATGTGAAACATTTTCTTATGTCACTGCAAAGTATATGGATAAAAAGGCTAGTGTCCTTACTCAAAGTGTATCAACCAATAATGTAGAAATATTAAAAGGATGATCATGTACTGCTCATTGTAAAAGTTATTATTTTAAAAACATGTGGTGTCCACTGTTACGTGCGAACAGATGTCCAAACTTAAGCGCTTACTAAACATATAGTTTAGATATACATTGATGAAAAATTACTCCCAGAGTATTCTGGGTGTTAGCTTGGTCAAATGAAATGTTTTTAGATATTAATGTTATAGTGTGCAGCAAGAGCCCGAAAACCCTTATTTTTTCGAAGTAACGGTGACCTAATTTGAACCAAGTGCTCATATATCAAAATGACGCTTGAAATCTAGGAATTCGAAACTGCATGATGCAAAAATTAAACGTGTACCAAGTTGAGTTATGAGGGTGGAAATGACCCCTTTATGAATCACCAATAAATGAATTGACGGTAGGGTATGCATCTATATATAGTACAAAGTTGCAAATGCTTTGCGTTATGTAGATGCATGTATTCTGGATATGCACCTATCTGATTATGTAGTTTTTACATTTATTAGGTTATATAAATAATTATAAAGTAATTGTACGATCACCATGAAGGAGGGGGGGGGGGGGTTACCGGGTGGTAATCCACCAAAATGAGATCAATACCATCTATCAATGTGATTGTGACTAACAGCTCTGACTTATTTTCCCCAGGAATTAACAATGCTACAATATTGTAAGTGATCTAAGATATTCCATAAATCATTTTCATAACCATTTGAACAAATTTAAGCTAAATTTGAGTAACGGTGGAGGGGAGATGAGTAGGCATCAAAAGGTGGGGGGTATTGGAGAGTGAAATTTGTTTATAGTTCAGTGTGTGTAAACTTTTGATAGGATTAAAGAAATCATCATATAAATGTTACATTAGTTATAATATTTTCCTCTCATTCTTCTATTTTATCTTCTGACCGTGAAAGAGCTTGCCTCAAAAGAAAGAAATCTGCCTCAAAATCGGGGAAAGGAAATGGCTTTCTGATAGTGACCCCTGTTACGCCCATTACCTATTAACAGGGGTTGTTTTTCTGCGAGTTTTTCACTTGTGAAAAAGATTTTGGAATTATCTGTTTGTAATGTCTATTTTTATTTTAAAAAAACAATTTCTTGACACATTCGAAAGCAACAATTTACTCTATTTTCAAGGTAAGTACACGGAACTCAGTTATACTGCACTTTGGGCTGTCTTATGACCCCTCAAAGTGGTCTCCTTGGGGACCCTTTGCTACCAGTTCCGTGAAGTGAAAACACCTTAGGCACTTAGTGTTATTTGTTGTCCTTTTAGCCAAAAAATACCAGTAGACGACAATAACAGAACAAAACAAAAGCAATAGCAAACAAAAGAACTACGTTAAACTTGCTCATTTAAAGACGAAATAATGGCATAAAAAATCTTCAGAAATTAATGAAAAGGAACCCCTTACTGAAATCACTTTCCACAAGTTTGAAAACAATTTGGATGTTTAAATTCTGTAAAAAAACAGTAAAAAAAACAACAGGAAGAGTTCCAGAGGGGAAGGTGGCAGTTAGTGGCAATTTCAGGAACAGAAAACCAAGGTATTGATATCCCTGCAAGAATTTACAGGGTATCTACCATGTTGGGTGACACAATTCAAAAGCATTCAGACCAGGATTCAGTGCAAAAATTGTACTTTAGGCTTGTAGTAAGATATTGATCTGGCAAAGTGAAAGATGGATTAGCTGGGATTAGCACATAATAGCAATGGTTGTGAGCTGATGACAGCAGGCTTTTCAAAGTTGGTAAATGCTGGCAGTATGGTCAGCATCCTTTTTCATCCTGTTCAAACACCGGCCGCACATCCCTACCAAAACCCAAGTGAGAATCCCCCGCGATTTTTAGATCATTTTCAATTAATTATGAAGGATTCGTATTATATGTACCACTCATTGTTCATTCCTGGTTTATATTCCTCTTTCATGATACACTTTACCATAGTCTTAACAAGGGGTGGTTACCACCCCCAGTTTACTTTTCCTCCGGCGTGTGAAATGGCAAAAGCTTTTGTATAAAGCTTCGGATACTATTTACCCGGGCAATCCTATGGGTACTATCAGGAGTAAGGGTATGCGATCAAAGGTCAAAGGAAAGAGGGGTGGTTCGCATCCATTTTTAAAATATTCTGCACAGTATATGTACTCTAGTTAGCTAATGGTGGTGGTTTTTGTATGCATTAATGGTCCGAGCTAAACTCTTCAGGAATCCACTAATTGAAGGTCCAGGGGCAATATTTGGTCGGGAAATAATTCCCATGCACGCGAAAATGCGCAAATGGCCCAGCCCCCTGTGGAGGGGCACGTCCCTCCTTGGCGAATACTACTGTGTATCTACAGAAGCGTTGGAACTAGGAGGTTGAGAGACCACTCAAAATGTGCGGAATATGGCCCAAATTATGGGGGGTCAGTAATACATTTTTAGAGTTCCAATGCAAAGGTTTTTAAGATAATGTCAAAAAAACTGATTCACCATATCGCGCACTATACAATTATGAATGAATTATAAGGTTTCATGCCAAAACAGGAGGGGAGTTCACCATAGACCTTGAGAGTTTGCTCTAACTCTCCTCCGGGATAATTTTTGGGGTAGCTAAGGTAGTACAAAAAGAAAATTCATATCCTCTACGTTCTCAAATGGCCAGCCCCCGTCAAACTTTTGTGTCTTTGAGCACAATTGGGTAATATTCGGTGAAAACATTCATTTTGTAAGTGCTGTTTATACCAGGTGTATTTGTTGCCCCCAAACTCCATCCGTATATCTCTATATCGATACACCTGGACAAAAAGTATCTCGGCATGCTTGTCGACAGTACTGTGCCAAAGTCAGCCCATTTTACACAACTTTCGCAATCAC
>JAMKCH010073223.1:0-13402 GCA_023653785.1 Ophioderma brevispina | reverse complement strand
CATCGCGTGGCTTGCATTCCTCTTCATAATGCATATCAGGAGTGCGGGGAATAAACGTGGGAAAAAGTTAACATGTGAATAGTAGGCTTTTTCAGTTAGAAAACCCCTTACCGGTGAACCACTTTAAGTAGTCCAGAGAGATGTTAAACTAAACATGCAAAACTGAGGTTGAAATAAAGTACGTAAACCTTTAAAATTATTGTCATAATAGCACATATTGGGGTCTCATTATTTCCCTTTCCAATTGGACCAGTTACTTTTTGTATCAGTACCTCAGTTTGAGAAAAATTGAATATATATTGGGTTATTTTATCTAAACCCAATTACTACTTTTAAATAACAAGTGGTTCTCAACCACTAAAGTCGGGGACAGAAAAGGCGACCAATTGCGCGTTCCGACGTATTTGACGTGCAGAACAAATGTCGGCCGTGAAGAATATTGTGTGAACATTTAAAGCTGATTGAAACCGAAAGTTTACACACTTACGTGAAGTTTTTGTCGTGGTCAAAATCCGACTCAATAGGGCCATGTTTTTTTGACCTTTTAAATCATATTTTGTTCGAACAGCCCCGCCCATATACACATTCAAACAATCACAGTCCGTGGCGCTCGATTTGACATACGCGCATTGGGTCTGCTAACCCTGGTCCCTGCCTATCGTGGTTGACTAGCTTTTCGCGACCTTTCTTATTCACTCTCTGACCTTGATTTTGTATGTGACCTTTAACCCTAGGATGACATGCATGTGTCTATGGGCGACCAATGACCTGAGTTTGATGGGAATTGGTTAAGGTGTTTGTTAGCATGAGCAATTTGAAAAGGTTACCTGAACTTAACCACACAATACACATGGACGGACATACAAATTTGGATTAGTATGTCATTCCCGCAGCTCTTGGCAGACAACAAAAAATTAAACAAGTTTTTTTTTTTTTTTTTTAAAAACATAAGAAAAAACTACTTCTTGACGTGAGCAACCAACACAATCTTACCTGCCTTCCAGTCCAGATAGACTTCCAACTTTGAGCATCCTGTCTTAAGAGCCCACTATGACTTCCTCTGCAACAATGTGGCATTCCAATAAGTCCTGGCCGGTATCAAAAATAAACAGAAGACCACACCAGAGACAGTACAGTAAAAACAATAGCAACTAAACATAGGCACATCAATACTAGTCAAATAAAAGACCACTATTTATAGCAAAACAGGCTATATTGTTAGCTATGCAACAAAGAGCAGTTATCTAAATGCCTAATAAAGTACGTGAATATCACAATGAGTTATCACAAATAGCATTAACTTAAAGGCACGCACACCACTATAATCAAAAGTGAAAAGAAGAAAGCGTTACCATCAGTAGGGCGGCCCCAGTGGTAAGTAGCAGGGAATCCACACACCAAGAGTTTTAAAATTCAGAAAAAAACATTGGTTTTAAGCAATAATTAACTTAAAATGAGGGTTTTTAACCTAGCATGGCGCAATTTCTAAAGAAGCCCATTTTAAATGTTAGATTAAAATACAGCCTTTCAAAAAGGTTAGATTGTATACAAGACTATTAGAGTTAACCCTAACACGTCCCCGGGGCTTTCCCCTAAACTGGCCAGAGAATCAATAGGAATCAACACATAAGTGTCTCTAACTGACGTACGAGAGTCAATTAAAGTCATTTGGTTGCTTTTCAATGACTGTCGGACGCTTTCCACGCCCCGCAGAGGAATAACTTGTGGAAAATCGTTAACGACTGAAAAGCAATAGAAATCATTGGGTGTTCTGTCTTAAAGTGGGCCGAAATTTACTCAGAAGCATTGGTTTTTCACTTCTTCTGCTGGGAAAGTGGCCGAAAATCAATAAAAGCAGTGACCGGAATGTACACTCTATTTCCGGGTGTTCATATTTAACCGTGAAACATCTGCTAAATTCGGATGGCCCGACGTAAGTCAACATGGGGGAAAACACGTGGGACTTCGGGGAGGCGGTGCATGTGGGGATACTAATGGCGATGGTAAATCAGTTACGTGCGTGGACTACTCAAAGTCAATTCAGAAGCAATTGGTTTTCCAACGTCTTTTTCTGGGACAATGGCCGAAGTCAATCAGAAGCACCAGGTGTGTTTTTTGCGGGAAGACGGCAGAGAGTCAATCAGAATCATTGCAGGAAAAATAAATAGTTCTTGATGTCCCAGAGTCCAATTAGAATCAAGAGGAGCACTCTCGGACAGGTAGGGTTAAACCAAGTAATTTTTCACTCCCCTTAGATTCACACTGGCACCACCCCTGATACCATTATTATATTGAGCGAATTTTAATCATAAAAGAGCGTGATTGTAATAATGTTCTACTGTGAAAACTGTTTAGCATAAAGGCCATGTTAATTATAAAATAACACATTTCCCACAAATGGGTATTGATTACGAGCTTATTAAAGAACATTCAAATTTGCAATTCAACAAAAAGCAACTTTTTACTACATAGCATAAGAGTTTCTAAAATTAACACAGTACTTAAGGACGCATGGCAAGCATGTTCTAAAGAAGCTTTCTAAAATGTTAACTAAATACAAGGGCGCTGATTACAAGATTAGACTGTATACCAGACTTGCACACAGAAAAAAGATGGGACAGACAAATAAAGACAACACAACAATATACAGTGTCACATCTCCCTACAAAAACATCAAACGTGATAAACAGGACTTAATTGAATTCACCAAAATATTTTGATAAATTAAGTCCGATATCATATTTTGAAGTCATTATTACTCAAGAAACAACACTAGTTTTCTAGATATTTGTCAAAGCACTACTCAGCAGAGATTATGGCAAGATTTTCCAATAAGATAGGAAATTCTGACAGAGTAAACAAATGTCTTTGTTGTCAAATTCAACAAGCCATGATCATAAACACTTTGAATTTGACCCTGTCCTCTTAGACTATACTTTATTCCATTTAAAAGAGACTTTTGTTTTATCATGATGCAAGAAAACAATTGTTTTACACACATGATTCTTGCACCAGTTGGTGCTGCGGTATGTTTGCTTTGTAGGTTTGGCCTTACACTACTCTATCACTTCACAGTGTCAAGAGTCGTGCCTATTTGGTGACAGACAAACTATAGAGTTCGTTCAGATGAAGGATCAGGATTGCAGTTTAATTAAAATTATATGTGTAATTATATTTTTTCCGGCTTTTGTATCCATGATATCATCTGAAAACGTAACATGTTTTTAAAAATGTACATCTCCTAATGTTGTTAATTCAGATTAGGCAGTTAAATAACCACATGGCCCAGGGAAATGGACCACACGTATGAGCAGACATATTTTAGTTTTCTAGATCCCTCTTCTGTATGTTAAGTTAGCACCATGCCAAAATACTTGATTAAACCATGATTTCCATGTTTCCTTTAAAGTCAGAAATGATTTAAAGCTGCAGTACTGGAATTTATAGCTTTATTTTGTACTGATGGCAGATCATTTTCATCAAATTTGACCTTAAGTAATTTAAACTAATACTGACAAATGAGTTAGTTGTTTTTGCTAAGTAAACGTATAGTGATGAAATCTAAACGTGCAGTGGTTCTCTCTGTTCGTGTACACACGCAAACGTGTTGTAACGTCCCAGCATATTGAACACCAACCTATGCATTAGACATGGCACCAAACCTTGTCTTTCATGGGCTTGACAATACACCAAGAGCACTGATCAATCTGGAGCCGCCACATTGGAGGAGAGAGTCTACATCAACTCTCGAATGGTAGCATCTAAGATGTGAATGTCTGAGGTAAGTAGCCTGGCAGATCAAAACGGTACTCCCTGGTCGACACCTTTGGTGACCTTGGTAGGTCTGAAAAAATTGGTCATCAGAAAAATAAAATAGGAATTAACAAAATTATTTCACAAAGAAAAAATGTTATGAAACCCGTTCACTTTGAGAGTCTAGCAGATTTTAAGGGTTCCCATGCACCCCCCCACCCAAAACTAATTTCTAACAGATTTTTAGCACAAACTAGGCCATTTTTTGAGGTCGGCATCCCTCCACAGCACCGCAGAGCCAGCCACCACAGAGCCACGAGCGGCAGAGGCACTGAATCAGCACCACAGAGCCGGTCTTATAAAACCACCACCACAGGGCCAGTCTTATAAAAACCAGCACCAAAGAGCCAGTCGTATAAATCAGCACCACAGGAGCCAGTCTTATAAAATCGAGCACCACAGAGCCAGTCGTATAAAAGAATGGATAAAATCAGCACCAAAAGAGCAGTCTTATAAATCTGCCACCACGAGCCGGCGGGTCGATTATAAAACCAGCACCACGGAGCCGGTCATAAAATCAGCACCACCGAGCCGGTCTTAAAACTCAGCACCACAGAGCCAGGGTTATAAAAAATCACACAACAGGCGGTCTATACAGCACCACAGAGCCAGTTGTGATTGTGAATAAAAACCAGCACCACAGAGCGGGTTATTAAAAACAGCCACCACAGATCCGGTCTTATAAAATCAGCACCACAGAGCCAAAGCTTATAAAAATCAGCACCACAGAGTTTTGGATTCAAACCATCATTTATTTGTAAACTTTGTCTCCATTTTAACCATGGCTGGTTCTCAAATGAAAGCTACTTGTTCTTCATTAATTTCAGAAAACTTATTTCATTATCATGTAGTAAATTACTTTTTGAGACAATTTAAAAGTAACGCAACACCAAGTTTTCGGTTGCCAACAACAACTTTTACATATAGGAATTGTGGCTTAAAATGATGTATCTCAAGAATTTAAGACAGCAAAAGTATGTCACGATACCACCAGTTCGCGCGTACACAACGTTTCTGTTGCACGAAAAGCTGGTATTAATCTAATTAATTTTTATTAAAAACACCGGGCGGCCTGTGGTATGAATTTAAAGTGCCTCTCGTGGGTCTGTGGTGGCTGGCTCTGCGGTTTGCTATCGGATGAGGGATGCACTACTGCATCCTTTTTCAAGAATTTTATGTACAATCAAATACTGTCCCCCAGGGTCCGTGGTCTGGCCATCTTGGATTAAGAGGGATTAATCCATACAAAGTGGTTCATTTAGGTGAAAAGTATCTCAAAGGATTGCCTATCATAAGAACCAGAAAATATATAATTGGATATCGTGGTGTTCAGTTATAGAAATAT
This sequence comes from Ophioderma brevispina, assembly GCA_023653785.1. Taxonomy (NCBI): domain Eukaryota; kingdom Metazoa; phylum Echinodermata; class Ophiuroidea; order Amphilepidida; family Ophiodermatidae; genus Ophioderma; species Ophioderma brevispina. Next base: position 8,244 of record JAMKCH010073223.1, on the reverse strand, counting down.
GGGTGAAAATGTTAGAGCGGTCATTTTACTTTTGATTGGTCATGTAGGGGTCAAATTTTCAGAATGCCTCAATCTTGACAAAATTGGTGTCAATTAAATTGTTGGTATGAGCATAAACAATCTTGAAAATGAGTTAAGTTTGAACAATTTAGGATCCTAGGTTTATTTTTTAGTAAAGAGATGAGTAGTAGTGCCTAATTCCCATACAATGGCAAATTTGAGAGGGTTAATTTTACCAATCTTACCGAAACTTCCTATATATTACAAGTTATACTTTTCTGGTTGCTATGCTTATACCAACATCTTGAACACCAAATTGTGCTCATGCCCCCAAACATCTTTGCTCATGCTCCTACAACATCGTGACACCAATTCATCCGAAGACCCCATTTTTTCAAAAAATTGTCACTCAAAACCCAATATTTTTGGGGGGTAGTGTTGGCGGCCTATACCCCAAAGACCCTCTTACTTTGGAGTCCCCTGTCAATGAAGCCCCTTGGATTTGCAATAGTGTCCAGCATTACCACCCAGAACCCCCTTAATAGGCGAGTCCCCCCCCCCCGGGACAATGACTGTTGAAGAAAGAATGGACCTTGCACCCCATCTTCACGAAATTACCTACCACACAGATGATTACAAGTACACAATAGGAGATACAGACCTGACACACATGACGCTATATGAAAGAAATATGATTCTTCTTATGATTCCTTCAAGGAATTACTGCTGATGCTGTAGTTTAACGACATCGCGGTCGGACTAAGGAAGAGGCATGTGTTGTTGCTTAGCCGTCGAATTCAAGATTGTTTTTATTTAGTTCGAATGAGTCAATCACGATTATGTGCTGGGGGATGATGCCAACGACACAGCATGGCTTGCTACCGCCAGTGCGGACGAGCATTGCATTACAATACCATCACAATGACCAAATAAAAAGTTCAATGACATTTATCACATTTAACCCAGATCTCTGTAACGAACAGCAGAAATAGGTCCAAATACTATGTCTGATTCCTTATAATGAGCAATATACGGATGATAGTTAGATCCAAGATGGCCCCCAAAAACGGAAATCGTGGGACATATCTGATTGTAACATCAACAATTCTTTCAGGTGATTGTGTTGATGTCGTTAAAGATTCTAAAAATCATGTTAGAAGTTAGTTTTAAGGGGGTAAATGGGAACCATGTAATCTGCCAGACTTGACATAAGTTGCTTTATTAGCTTATTCTAGAAAGCTGTTTTCACTTCTTCCCTGCCATTTAAAGTGTGCCTGTTGATCAAAAAAATACTCACTTGAACAAATGGTACTGTGATGGAAGATAAAAACCCATGCGGAGTGACACAATAGTCAGTTTGAGGACCTGTGGTTATACTGGTTTTATGGCCCTTTTTGAGTGAAGAGTGCACATTTCAGCTAACTACTGTAGTAACCAGGTGACTCCATCAAACCACTGCCATCACCTCCAAGCAATGTTGAGGTAAAAAACTAATGTAAATCAGAATTTTTCTTTAAAAATTTAAAAATGCTGCTCAAGTAGCCTGTTCCTTATAATTCCTTCTATTCTTAAACCTTGATTACTTACAGGCTAGGTATGACACCGGAAGTCTGGTTTTGTGCAATGCATTTCATCACTCACATCCCAAGGCAAAAGCTCCTAGAGACGAGCAAAGGGGGGGAGAGAATAGAGAAAAAAATGTCTCCCAAAAGGTCAAATGTAAATTTAATGAAAGGAGGCTGCAGCCTTTCCGATGGACTCCAATACACATACAAAAATTTGTATCATTTTGGGCAAACTAGTCTCATTGTATGTGAGTTGTGTGTGTATGTTTGTGTGTCGTGTGCGACGTGCATATTGTCATGTGTTGTCACTAGGAGGCCCACATTATGTGAAAAATGCACATTTATGCCCAATGGTGGGGTCCCTATGTGTCTTTAAGTCCCTGATTGGTAGGTTTGAAACATAGAAATCAACCATTAAAGTGAAAGGAGGAGATTTTTTTAGATACAAATGTCCTCAATGCACAGAAGAACCGAATTTGTAGAACACCTACCAGGAACATTCCGACAGTGTTTATTGGACAAACAAGTACAAAAGGCAAACAGCAAGCTTGTTTGAACTTGCCTGACTAGCGTAATTGTCCCAATCGAACCAGTGCTTTGACTTTGAGTGCAAACAGACGAAAGTACTAAATCATCATATTTATACATAAAAGACGGCGTCTTCGGCTTATTAACTTCAGGTGTGATCTAAATACATTGGAAAGCATTCCAAAATATGCCAAAAAACCCGGGTTCGAAAACAATTGGGGGGGCGCTTCTTTCTGCGAAATCTCCTCCATGTCTCTTTAATTTGTTAAAAAAAACTGGTGGTTTCCCGGGGTTTGGCAATACCTGGGTTCCGATTACCTGCCTGAATTCCTGATGCCTTGTCGGACCTTTAAATTTTCAGCATCGACCCCGTCCACCCCAAATATGTCCATACACCAACATTCACCATTTGACCCTCCTTTTCACTTGAATGATCCCTGATGACTTGTCATGACCTTTAACATTTTTGGCATCGACCCCGTCCACCAAGTTTAGTCATACCCAACATTACCTATTTGACCCCTTTGACATGAATGGGCTCCGATGACCTTTGATCCACAACCAATACAAACTCGGGATTTGGAAGGTAAAGGGGCACCCACACACCAAGATTAGGGACGTTGAAGACCCTCGTATCCGAGAAAGAAAATAGACTCTGTCAGACACATGAAACGACAGACAGACCACTGGGATTAATATATTCTAATATCACTGTTGAAGTGCTATTTACCCATTTCCTGCTGCACTGATGAAACTTGCTGTTCCATGTTCATTGGCTCTAGCTAGGGCATGAGATGGCAGCCGAATGGCCTAGCAGCATTGTTGCGAGGTACCAACCGAAATTTACAAACAACGCGCAAGTTAGAGACTAAAAAGCTCAGTTTCACATATGTAACACAATCTACACACGGGCCAAAGTTGGAAACTACTGACCCTCCTCTCTTTTTCAGAGTTTTTACAGGGCTTATTGGCAAATCCATGCAACATAGCTTTCTTTCAATATCATTTGTTAGGTATTCTCAGCCCTGATTGTGTTTTCTGTATACACCAATTAGGCAAAAAACTTTGTCTCTCGTACCCACACGCTTAAGTATGTGGAGTCACTTCTGGCAAGCGGAACTCGATTTCATAAGCCCCAAATGTGCCTTTTCGTTTGTCAGAAAAAAGAGCCCAAAATAACAAGTCGGCATATCGCTTTGCTCATTGTTTTTTGCCCCATGAATTGAAAGAAAAAACTTTTTTTCACCTTTAGATTTTAAGGAAATACAGGTTATATGAAATGTAGTATGTAATTCAAACAATACAGAGGTCTATCCAGCACCTCTCTGATATGTCCCCTTATTGTTCAAACCTGGTAGAGTTAAACCTAACATTTACACATATACAGGCGATGTCAAAAAAAAAAACTTGACCCGATTGTGTGCGCCCATGTTGAATTTTTAAGTAACAATATATAAACATATGTGGGATCATCTGAAAGCGCGGGTTTATTTCTTTGATTTACTGCAAAGATCATTCACAGCGGTTATGTATTAGACCGAGCTACAGTTCGCTCGAATCCAGTAGTCTGTTTTCTGCTCTGTCCACGGATTCACATGAAATGAACGGGTCAGGGAAGGAAATCCGTGTCCATAAGAAAATCAGGCTATTTATTCACGGCAGATTCTTGATTCGGAAAAGGAATGTAGCTCGGCCTATACTTAACCGATTGGAATGATCTGTGCCCAGCAAATTAAAGATTATGAAATTACGCTTTCGCAAATACCACCTATGTGAGATATATTTATTTAAAAATTCAAAATGGTGGACACATCAGTGTCAAGTTTTTTTGACTCCCACTGTATACAAAGTCATATCAATCAAGCTAATTACGAGACCCCCTACCTGCAACTTTCATTGAGATCCAACCAGTATAATCTGTCCATCGTGACACCCGTGATAATGTTCCTCTGGTCACTGGTTACACTACTGCCGAGATCCAATGCGATAGGAGCTGTACGCCACACAGCCAAAACGGGGAACAACAAGCCCCGCTGGAGGTCATGGCGCTAGGTACATGGAGTACTACAGAAAACAAACCAACGAGGAGCATCAATGATGCATAAGCCCACGTGATGTGGAACTGGAATGAGTCTTGAAGACGCAATGCAGGAGACACTTAAGAAAGTTATTGGTTGTCAGACAGTTTTTGAACAATATAAGATTCAAGATAGACATAAAATATGCTTTGGCCAAATAGAAAATGTAGTGTCTCCCAAAAGGTCAAATGTAAATTAATGATAAGGCGCAGCCTGCCCTGATGGCTCCAATCCACATAAAAAATTTGGTATCATTTGGGCACAACTCGTCTCTTATTGTATGTGAGTGTGTGTGTAGTTTGTGGGTGTGTGCAAGTGCAGATTTGTCATTGTGTGTCAACTAGGAGGCCAATATGTGAAAAAAGACACCTGCCAAATGTGGGTCCCCCTACTGTGTCTTTAAGGCCCTGGATGGTAGGTTTTAAACCTTATAAATAACAAATTAAAAGTGACAGGAGGAGATTTTTTTAAGATACAAATGTCTCTCAAATGGCACAGAGAACCGATTGTAGACCACCTACCAGGAAACGTTCCGACAGTTTATGGACAAACAAGTACAAAAGAAAACAGCAAACCTTGTTTTGAAACTTGCCTGACTAGCGTAATGTCCCCATAGAACACAGTGCTTTGACTTTCTGTCGCTGCCACAACAGAAAGTTACTAAATCATATATATTACATAAAGCCGCGGATTCGCTTTTCATTCAGGTGTGATCTAATTAAGACTTGGAAAGCATTGCCAAATATGCAAAAAACCGGGTTCTGAAAAAAAATTGGGGGGCGCTTCTTTCTGGAAATCTCCTCAGTCTCTTTTTAATTTGTTAACTGGGTGGTTCCCGGGTTTGGCAATCACTGGGTTTCGCGAAATTACCTGACTGAATGATCCATGAGAACCTTGTCGTTGACCTTAACATTTTCAGCATCGACCCCCGCCCCACCAAACCTGTCCATACACACACATTCTTTCACATCATTTGACCTCCTTTCACCTTGAATGATCCCTGAAGACATTTTAATGACATTAACATTTTTGGAACGACCACCCGTCCCACCAAGTTTATGTCATACACAAAACATTCACCTCATTGACTCCTTCTGACCTTGAATGGGCCTCCGATGCCTTTTATCACTAACCAATACAAACATCGGTCTTTGGGAAGGTCCAGGGGCACCCACGCACCACGTTTCAGGGAGTCGAGCCCTCCCGGTTGTCTCGAGGGAAAATAGCTGTAAGACACACTGAACGACAGACAGACCACTGGTATTATAGATTCTTCATATCACTGTTGAAGTGCTATTTACCCATTTTCTGCACTGATTGAAACTTGCTGTTCCATGATTCAGTGGCTCTAGCTAGGCATGAGATGGCAGCCGAATGGCCTAGCAGCATGTTGCGAGGTACAACCTGAAATTTACAACAACGGCAAAAGTTAGAGACTAAAACGCTAGTTTCACATAGGTAACCATCTACACACGGGCTCCCAAAGTTGGAAATCTCCTGACCTCCTCTTTTTTTCATAGTTTTACAGGGTCTTATTGGCAAATCCAGCATTACATACTTTCTTTCTATCATTTGTATGTGTTCTAAAGCAGCTGATTGGATTTTATGTATACACCATAGGCAAAAAACTTTGTCTCTCGTACCCACACGCTTAAGTAGTGGAGTCACTTTTGCAGGGTAACTCGATGCCATAAGCCCAATTTGCCTTTTAGTTGTCAGAAAAAAGAGCAAAAATAACAATGTCGGCATATCGCTTTGCTCATTGTTTTTGGCCAAATGAATGCAAGAAAAAAACGTTTTTTCCTTTAGAATTTTAAGGCCATACAGGTTTCTATATGACATGTTTAAGTATGTAAATCAAACCAACAGAGGTTATCCGATCTCTGAATAGTCCCCTTAATTTTCAAACTTTTAGAGGTACAAATAACATTACACATAACAGGGCGAGTCAAAAAAAAACTTGACCCCCCATGATTGTGTGGCCATTTTGATTTTAAAGTAACATATATCTAACATATGTGTATTCATCGAAAGGGGGTTTATTATCTTTGTTTACTGCAAAAGATCATTCACATCGGTATGTATAGACCGAGCGACAGTCGCTCGAAATCAAGTAGTCTGTTTTCTGCCTGTCCACGGATTCAAATTGATGACGGAGGTTCAGCGAAGAAAGGAAATCAGTCAATAAGAAAAATCAGGCATTTATTCACGCAGTTCGTGATTGAAGACGTTAAGCTCGGCATATACTTAACCGATTGGATCGATTTGCAGAAATAAAGATATGGAAACTACGCTTCTTGCAAATTCCACATATGTTAGATATATTTATTTAAAAATTTTTCAAAATGGTTGGACCACAATCAGGTCAAGTACTTTTTTTGATCACCCTGTATCACAAGTCATATCACTCAAAGATGAATTTAGAGACCCCTACATGAATATTTCATTGAGATCCCAAGTTAATCTGTCATCGTGACACCCCGTGATTAATGGTCACCTCTGGTCACTGGTTCCACTACTGCCCGAGATGCAATGCGTAGGAAGCTGTAACTGCCCCACAGCACAACGGGGACAACAAGCCCGCTGGAGGTCATGGCGCTCGTTACATGGAGTACTGCAGAACAAAACCAAACGAGAGCATCAATAGATGCATATAAGCCACGTGTATGGTGCGGACTGGAATAATCTTTGGAGACGCAATGTATGAGACACCTAAGACAAGTTATGGTTGGCAGACTCAGTTGTGAACAAATAAGATCAAGATAGAAAAAAAATAGAGGCTTTGGCAATAGAAAATGTAGTGTAGTACAAAGTATTGGAGGTCAACATGAACCCGGGGGTGCTCTCTTCAATGGATTGCAAAAATAATACATCTGTCATAATTCTTTGAAAATTAAATTTAAGCCTCTTTGAATCAATTAAATCTTAACCATTTTCGAAAATCATATAATGCCCCTTTAATTGGGAATGGCCCTTAACTGGTAAAATTGAGGAATGGCCGGTTATTGGGTAAATGGAGAAATAGCCTTTAATAATTAGTAATTGAGGAATGCCTTCATTGGTAAAAGAAGGAATGGCACTTTTAAATAAAATGCATTTGCCCTTTCCAAGGTAAATGACGGAAGGTTCCTTGGGTCAATGAGGAAGACAATTAGCCTTTGGTAACTGAGAAATGGCCTGAATGGCCCGTTAATTGGTTAAATGGAAAAGAGAATTGGTAAAGTGATTAATGGAATTGCCCTTTAAAAAGGTAAATAATGGAGGAAGGAATGGCCTTCTAATAGAGAAAGGCCGGTCACCCGCTTTCGTGACCACCATGAATTCTAAAACCATAACTTATCAATGAACTCTAACCATATTCTCACCAACAGAAAAACTCTAAATAAACTCATCATTGGGAAACTAATCCATAACTCACCAAACGAAAAAAAAAAAACCCTCTAATAAACATCATTCAATGAATGCAAAAACTCACCAAAAAAAAATAAAACATTCTAACAGGTGATGAACTCCAGCATAAATCACCCAAATGACTTTAACAACATAACTCATCAATGAATCCCATTCATACCTCACTAACAAATAACTCTATTAACTCATTAATGGGCTCAATTTATTAAATCACCAAAATATATCAAAAAAACTCTAAACCTAACTCATCGATGAACTCCATAACCACCGCCAAAAAAAAAACCAAACAACTCCATTCCTAACTCACCAAAATAATCAAGAACATAACTCATCAATGAAGCCATTCATACCTCACTAACAAATAATGCTTAAAAATCATTGACGGGCTCCATTTATAACTACAAACATCAAAAAACTCTAAAAATATCTCACGATAAACTCAATAACTCACCAAAAATAACCTAAAAACTCTGAACATAACTAGTTGATGAACTCCATCCTAACTCACCAAAAATAACTCTAAGAACATAACTCATCATGAACTCAATCCATAACTCACCAAAACAGCAAAAAACACCAATAACACAAACTCATCAATGAACTCAATTACTTGTTTGAAAATTGCATAATGCCCCTTTAATTCAATTTGAAGGTTGTTTTCC
>JAMKCH010073220.1:0-13022 GCA_023653785.1 Ophioderma brevispina | reverse complement strand
CGTAGATCAGATATCCAAAAGTCCTTCACTATGTGAAAGAACACTCTGCCATACATCTTGTGTGTCAATCGTAATTGGGTCAAGTGCTTGTGGGCCCAATTAAGGGCATTTTCTGATGCAAATCATCTATTAAATGCTATTGTGTATCGCTGAAGCGGTACATTGGATACTCAGAGGGTGTGGTGGGTGGTCTCGGGGAAGGGTGGGTTTTTTAGGGGAGGGTGATTTGCTGGTTGTCGGGATCGGGTGGGTTTATACATTTTTTTTGCATTTGAATTGAACGCATGTTTACTGATCGCGCAATTCGGCGGGGACGTATTTTACGCCTCGTGTAAATTTACAAGTTCGCCTTGTTAAATTAATGACTTCAGTCAAAGTTAGGTCTATGTTAATTAAGCATTGAATTGAAGTTATATTTCATCGTTCCATTCCAAGTTATCTTATTAATGTAGAAGACAACAATAATGACCTGAATAAACATTGTTTTCTCATATTGGCGGTTTTATCATGTCCCATTCATCCTCAATCCCAACTTGTCAATCATTATTCGATATAATTTCTTTAGGAGTCCTCCAACCCTATTTTATGGTCTTTACAAAGTAAGTGAATTGTTAAGATAAAGCAAACCAGAGCTGAAGCTTCATATTCTCCACTAGTGTTACATGGTACTGTGTCCCAATTGCTCTACCCTCCACCCTTCCGTTTACTTAATTAGTCGTAATTTTAATTACTGAAGCCTGATCCAGATAATTTTGGTAACATCTTAAAGCTAATTAACTAGGCTTAAATTGGTGCTTACTTGGAAGTATTATCTCATTAAGTACTCTAATCATTCCAAACATGTCCGATTCCTCTAAATATGAAACAGCCCACCCAAGAGCAGGCCCCAATTCAAACACAGGCTTAAAGGTAAATGAACTATTTCTTTTATGCGAAAATCTAAGCTTCTTGGTGGTTGATTCATGAAAGGCAAATCATTGCACTGAGTGCTTTTAATTTGTTCCCTTCTCTTGCAATGAGTTCAAAGCAATCAAATGGACAAACCTATAAGAACTTCCCTGTTCCCGGGTGTACGGTTGTTTGACAACGGAAGGCGTGACAACACTTACAGGGAAACACAACTTGCAGGTAGTTGTACGGTGTCGATACCCCTCATGAGTTCAAGGTCATGTGCCAGGGTCAAAAGTCATGAGCCGCCCACAGCTTAAATATATTCTTTTAATAATATCCATATTTCGGTCGTTTATTTTCTATTCACTCCGACTCAGTGGCTTGTTATTTGTAACCACCCACCTTTATTTACCTTAGATTTTATGAGAAACTGTCTTCAATCACTTACTAGCAGCCACGATCAGTCAGTTTTCAATTCAAATTGCCCATTTTGTCTCTAAACTGGCTTGTGTTGGGTCATACCAACACCTATTTACATTCTTTGCGACAAACGGACACTAAAAGCATTTTAATCAGTCTGATATGCCATTTACGATTGTTTCTAGACCTAAAAAGTCAGATCCAACTTTTTTAGTAACAACCGACAAATATCGTTACTTGACAAATACAACGTGTCATGTTTAGCCACTTGGGAAATCAATGAACTTCGTGAAAAATAGGGCACTATGTGTTTTACCTTTTGCAAATTGCTGATAAGCCCGTACTTTTGGCAAAACACATGGGTCATGTACTGAAAGAAGTCATGTGGAATACTGAAACCAAACATGGGCGTTTGCAGTCATACCAAAATGATACAGAGCAAAATAGTAAGCAGGTCAATCCCTATTCCCATGAACTTAACCAACACAGGAGGCTGCCCGCGCTCCACCTTTAACTATCATTTTGCTTATAAATCACACAACGATAAAACATGTGAAAAAATAATGCATTGTTGAAAGAAGAATAAATAGGCTTTAAAATAGCCCAAATTAATGACAGTTGGACAGTTTTTCTTGTAGCCCTTTGCTAAAACAAATAAGGCCGATGTAACACCCCTCCCCAAAATCATGTCCCACTATAGACACATGACCATACCGGGTGTGCTGATCTTATCAACCTGTGTCTAACGCGGAAGAACTGAGGCTGTACTCAACTGCAGCGATGAGTGCGTTTAGGGTGGGGGGAAGCCATTGATAAGCCCTACGGCCTGCCACCATCACATTTTTCCGTTCGTTTACCCAATTAGTGATTCATTTTCGCCTTCACCTTGAAGGGGATGCCCCTGACTAGGATTAGGTATGTTTCCGCCCGCAAAAAGATCCGTTAGCGTGTCCTGCCCATTTCAAAATGGCCGCCATTGTTTTTATGTAAACGGTAACTGGCATCTATAATTTCATTACAGAATAGAAATTTTATCAACAAGCTACACGAAACCCAATTTTTAACTGCTCTGAACGTGGCTTAATAAAACATCTATGCGTCCAAGATTGCCGCCGCATGAGGCATATATTTTGCTAAATTAATTTAAAATGGCAAAATGTTGAAATAAGAACCTGGGTGATCTTTGGGAGCCTTTGCATTTATATTTTTACGTACAGGCTTGTTTCCTAAAGATGCAGTGATTACTTCGCTCTAGGTACGTATATCAAGGAAGAAAATCCGCCCTACCCAGCCTTTCGACTTTATTAAACACACTTTTTAATAATGACCTAAAGTAATTTCAGGAGGTGAAAAATATATTAAAGTGGGACTTGACTTGTCCAGAGAGTGCCGTTTACCTCTAGCTGAATTACTTAACTTGGCATATCACATATTGTAAACTGACTCTATAATAGTTCATAGGAAACACCGATCATATCACCTGATCCCATAAATCATAATAGATGGGTAGTTGAACTGTATTTAAGGACTACTCCTCAGTTACGTCTAGAGTGTTTCCCATTAAAATCAAAATATGCTATGAAGAATGAAAAATTTTCCTATAATGTAGAAGGTAAAATTTAAATATTGTACCTATCTGACCGGTACTATACCATCAATTTAAAATCCTGATTTTTACCAGTGTCTTTTTTACGATATTTATCATAGACCATACCTTGGGCATCTGAAAAGCAAAGTCTAAGTGTCGTGAGCGGTGGAGCGTGACGTCAGTTGTCAATGACCTCTAAATTTGCATTTTCTTCACCTATAAGCTATTCTTAGCGTCTACTGGTCACCTATAAAGAGTAAACATAACAATTTGGGATCATTTTAAAAAAATAAATTAATCTATTCGATGCTATCAAATTGGGCATAAAGTGAAGCAGTAGCTAGTTAGCGGCAAAATGTATAATTTTCCTACTTTTTTTTGCTATGTTTTTGCCTTCCCGGCTGAATATAAATGACAATTTGACCAGGAAGCATCAAGATTTTTTCCTTCATCTTTTCCCCCCAAAATTTTGACCCCCATATATATGCAACCTACAACCTGAGCAAAAAAATGTGTTCCTCTTCTATAGTTTTTGCGTAATTGTTTGTTTCAATTTGACCAACTCAATTTCCGTGTTTAACCAATTTTGCTGCTACTTTTGGCTGTTGCCCCGTGACAAAATAAATGATCGTAAATATGCAGCCTTCGACAAAAAGGGGTAAAATCTGTCATTCAGGTTAATATGGATTAATGGTTCTTAAATTAATAAAAAAAGGTTCTTCAGGCAACCCAGCAGAACCTTTTTTGGCCTCGGTAGAACCTTAAAATGGTCTGTCAATGGTTCGAAAATTATTGAGGAAAGCTCTATGACTCCTAACGCGCCAAGAAATTAACCCTTTGAAGAACCATTAACATTTCTATAAAAGTAAAATGGCTCTGGAAGTGTCTGAAGATATTAAGGACTCTGTTTAGAGACAAAAGGTTCTTGTGTGTAAGCAATAATGCATATGGTTTAGCAGAATGGTTGCAGTCATTGCTTAGGTACAATCGGAATGGTGATGCATTTTTTTTTGGTAGGCATATTTGCGGCCCCGACTTGGGGGCTTGGGAAGTGATTTTGTCTCTCAAAGCAAATCCTTTAAGGGAATGGAAGTTTTGAGAAAATTGAGGTTTTGGCACTAAAATTCGGCTACAATTTAGCTTCAGAGGCAAACTTTCCCAAAAAGGACCTTAAGAAATGAATTACGCTTCAACTGAGGGTCTTATAGAACTGCCTGGAGTGGCGCAAATTTTGGGTCTTAAGGCCGCACATATAACACTTCGCTATGTCCATGTCCCCGGGGAAACCATACAGTCACAACATGCATGGCAATATTCCACATTATTTACAGACTTATCTACAACCCAGAGGTTGTATCGAGTCAATCCCACTATGCATCAGTTTTGAACTTCATCACCTCAATAAGGTCCCACAAAAATCCAATTCTTAACACATTAGCCCCACAAAGCGTGTTAGTTCTTAGGAATTTTTTAGCATGATCATGAAATGTCGTGTGGTTCTTAAAAACTTTTGGAACACTTTTTTATTTATCCCTAAGTATGACATGTTTTAGTACAGTAGAGATATGCACATTGCTTGCATTGCAGTGTGGATTGATTCAAAACACCCTCTGGACTCACTGTCTAACAGTTACCTGCTTCATTTACCTTATCAATGATCCATGCCGCCTTCGTAACATATTATGCACATACCTGCAACTGGGTCTGTCAACTGGCCAATTTCGCATCTCACTCTCTAAGTTAACGAGTGAAAATTTCACTCCCAAGAGGGAAACTGTTTTAAAAAAAAAAAACCACTCCATAGTGGTTTTCTTAAAGAGAGTGAATTCCCACTCAAAAGAGTGAAACTCACTCCCAAAAGCGTGGATTTCCACTCCGTTTTCGTGTGTTGTCCTTGTAACCTCTCAAACCTCCTTTACTCCTTCGAGCCTCTGACGAAATGATATCATCATTGCTATCATGTGTTTGCCATAACTGTGTATAAGCACCTTCGGAATGAATGCAGCATAAATACTGTTTTCCATAGACCAGATGTCATAGTAGGTCTACATCTGGTGTTTGCCGATGCTGGTTCCTACGTTAATCAAAATTGCTGTATTGAGCTGTAATGAATGCAACAAAAAAATATGTATTACTGGTGGCTGTTGTGCATTCTCATTAAGGAGTTTTTCACATGGAACGGGTGCGCGTGTCCACTTCAATGATGGTCACATTTCAAATCTTTAATTAACAACTCCCTTCACAACTTCGAGATATAGCAGAACCAATCAATGTTAGGTAAAAGTGTATTTGCTATGTGTTGAAAATACTCATTCGCTGGTTGCCATTCCAGACCAAGAAACCTGAGAAATGTTGTCTTAGACGCTGATAACTAACACTTGTTGAAATCTGAAGGCCTATTTTGGCTGCACCCTTGGTGTTTCCCCCGGACACCTTCCAGAATCTACCATGATTGAAGGCGCATCAACCCTGTCGCATACGATGTGTACTGAATCTGCAAGTTCATGTTCGTTCCAATACTAATTTAGCCACACCACCCCATAGTGGAGGCAATGGGGATCCTTTCTGGACAAAAAAATCATATACACGTCCACGTGCACATAAGCGTTTTTTTTGATGGTCTTTCTCGTCAGAAGAGTATTCCTATTCCTCAAGGTTGACTGTCTCATGACCGAAGTTTATTTCACACTTTCTTGTTTGATGGGCTTTCAAAGCGTGCATATTTTCTTTCAATGCACTCGAGAAATTTCCTCACACCATTCCTTTCCTTAGTGGTGCAGGCAAAAGAGGCCTACGTGTTTGTTATCAGCGTGCCTTCAAGACACGTTTCCCCAGGGATATACACCCCGGGATATGAGGGGAAACTCTATATTGTTTATAAACACAAAACTTTAGCCCTCACGAGCGCTATTAAATGGTTGAATGAAACAAGAATGTCCTTAAACACCATTTCAGAACCATGTTTTGCCTTTGTAGAACCATTACTGGATTTTCAAAGGCTGTTTTTCTTGGAGGTTTTAAAGAGAAAGGGGACTTCATTAGACCTTTCTTCAAATTTTTAATGGTTTCTTAGAAACCCGAATGTCTCAGAGAGGTATACTTTGGTAGAGCTTATCCCTCAAAATTTTAGACCAATTGCCGACCCGTTTGAGGTCCTATAGACCCCTCCAAAAAGGTTCTGATCGGAGTCCCGAAGACCATTTGTATTTCAATTTAAGAACCATTAATCCATATTAACCTGATGACAAATTACAAAAACTTTTTTTTTTCGAAGGGTGCATATAACGAGCATAATTGTTGTCCGGGCAACAGCCAACCAATTAGCAAATTGGTTAAATACGGATATGAGTTGGTTAACCTTAAAATACCATTATGCAAAACCTATAGAAGGGAAACATTTATTTTCTCAGGTGTAATAGCATTATATGGGGTCAAATTTTGGGAAAATATGAAGGGAAAAATATTGATACTTCTGATGGACAAATTCATTTTTTCAGCCGGTAAGGCAAATAGTCAAATGTTTGAAACATATCACTTTTTGGCTATAAACTAGCTCTGCTTCCATTTTAATACGTAAATTTGAGATCATCGAATAGTAAATTTTATTCTCTTTAAAAAACTGATAAACCAAATTTGTTATGTTGTACCTCTTATGTGGACCAGTACGATAAGAAAGCTATATTGGTGAAGAACCTGCAAATTTAGAGGTCATTGACCTCTGACGTCACGCTCCACCGCTCGCGACACTTAAGACTTGACTTTTCAGATGGCCCAATGGATTTCCTATACAACTAACTCCCATACAGACACCTGGTAAAAAATCAGGATTAAATTGCTGGTATCTCCGACTAATATTTCTTTCGATCATATCAAGTGCTATCTTTTTTTCGACTTCCATACCACAGCATTCTTCTCTCTTCTACTTGCCTAGATCAGCTCATTCTTCAAGCGTCAACTAGTGTTTGAGTGGTCTGCAATTATCCGGAAGTACGAGAGAAAGTTGCGGGAAAATGGTTATAAATAGTTTTCGTTATGGTTCTTATTATGTAGAAAAAAGATTGCAAGAGGTGTTTTCTTCTTGATTTTGTCCCCCGGAGGCAAGTTAAAAACCGCGCCATTCACGGTTATGATCATGTCCGCTATACACAAATGTTCATTAACTAGCTCTTTTTTGGTGCTCTCATTATTACGCCCATCTATTTGGGCCATTTTAGTACATTTAACAAAACATGCTCCTACCGGCAGCATCTGGGACGCTTAAATGTTTAAAGCCCACTTCAGGAAGTTAGAACTTTATTATTTTCGTTAGATCGGGATAAAATTCCTCTCTGTAATGAAATACAATAGCAGTTTTTCATAAAACAATGGTGGCCAGTTGAAATAGACAGTACGCGCTAATGTGCAACTTTTTCGGGCGGACACATACCTTCAAATCATTTGCAACCTGATTGCATTTGCCAAATGTAATTTTTGTTCCCGTCTTGCAATAGTGCAAAGCAATCAATGGACCCACTATAAGGAACTGCCCTGTTCCCGGTGTACGGTGGTTTGTGACCACGGGAAGGCTTACAATCACTTAAAGGAAAACACAACTTGAAGGTATTGTACAGGGCCTGGCGATACCTCATGAGGTCAAAGGTATGTGCAGGGCAAAATCAGGAGAAGCCACAGCTTAAATATATTCTTTATATATTACATATTTCTGCGTCAGTTTATTTTATATTCTATCACTCAGTGGTCTTGTAGTTGTAAAACACCCACCTTGAGTTTACCGTAGATTTTAGGAGAAAACTGTCTTCAAAAATCAATTACTATCAGCCACTATCAGTCAATTTTTTTTAAATTTAATTCAAATTTGCCCATTTTGTCTCTAAAGTGCTTTGTTTTTTTTTTTGGGGTTTTGGGTCATACAACAAACATTTACAGTTCTTTGCAACAAAAACAGCCACTAAAGCATTTTAAATCAGTCTTTTGAACAGATGGCCATTTACGATGTTTCTAGACCTAAAAAGTCAGATCCAACTTTTTTACGCTAAAACAACCATAAAAATCGTTACTTGACAATACAAGTGTCATGTTTAGCCACTTGGAAATAAAGAACTTCGCATGAAAAAATAGGGGCACTATGTGTTTACCTTTTGCAAAAATTGCGATAAGCCGTTATTTTGGCAAAAAACATGGGTCATAGTAACTGCACAGAAGTCTTATGTGGAATACATGAACCAAACATGGCGTTGCTGCAGTCATACCAAATGATAAAGAGCAAAAATAGAAAAGGTCAAAACCCTAATTCCAATCGATTAACACAGGGGCTGACACCCGCGGCCTCCACAGTTTACTTAGTTATCTTGTGCTTAATTAAAATCACACAACGATTAAACATGTGAAAAAATAATGCTTTTTGAAAGAGAAGAATAAATAGGCTTTAAATAAGCCCAAATTATGACAGTTGGACAGTTTTCTTTAGCCCTTTGCCTAAACAAAAAAGTTAGTGCCGATTAACATCTCCCAAAATCAGGTGTCCATATACGACACAATGACCATACCGTGATGTGCTGATATTAATCACCTGTCTAACGCCGGAAGAACTGAGGCCGTACTTAACATCACGATGAGTGCGTTTATGGGGGGGAAGCCTTGATAGCCCATAAGCTGCCACCATCACATTTCCGTTGTTTTGCACCCAATTAGTGAATTAATTTTCCCATATATCCCTTGACGGGGATGTCCCCTGACTAGAGTAGGTAGGATTCCGCCCCGAAAGATGCCACGTTGAGCGTGAGTCTGCCATTTCAAATGGCCCGCCCATTGTTTTATGTAAAAACTTTCACGATAATTTCATAAGATAGAAATTTTATCCACAAATACACAAAACCCAAAGTTCATTAACTGCTCTGAACGGGGCTTAAACATCTAGGCGTCCAAGTTGGCCGCCGCAAGGGCGGCATTATTTTGCCCCTAAATGAATTTAAAATGTCAAATTGTTGAAATAAGAACAGGGTGATCTCTTGGGAGCCTTGATTATTATATTTACGTAAAGGCTTTGTTTACTAAGAGGGCAGCAGTGATTTATTCGCTTAGGGTACTCGTAAATCAGGAAGAAAGCAGCCCTCCATCTTTCGACGTTATAAACAAAAACAACTTGGTAATAATGACCCTAAATAATTTCCAGATGTAAAAAATATTAAAAGTGGGATAGTGCCTTGTCCTAGAAAGTGCCGTACTCTAGCTGATACTACCTTGGGCCATTATTATAACATAGTTTAAAACTCACTCTATAATAGTTCATAGGAAGACAACAGGTCATTCTTCAACCTGCTACAATAAAATCATAATAGATGAGTGTGGACTGTATTGAAGGACTACTCAGATACGTCATAGTCTTTTTCCCAGTAAAAATAAAAAAAATGCTTATGAAAGAAGTGAAAAAAAAATTGTCTATATGTTAGAAGGAAAATTTAAATATGGTGACCATAAGTTTATTTCGAGCAATCAAGGTGCTATCTTGTTTCTGACTTCACATACCACCGGCCCCTTTCTCTCTTCTAATGACCTGATCCGCTTCATTCTCAGCGTCAACCAGTGTTGAGTGGTATGCAATTATCCAGAAGTACGAGAGAAAATTGCGGGAAAAATGTTATAAATAGTTTTCGTTATGGTTTCTATTATGTAGAAAACAGCGTGCAGAGTGTTTTCTTCTTGATTTATGTCCTCCGGAGTGGGTATAACCACCTCCATCATGAGTTATGATCATTTCCGCAAACACAAATGTCTTAAATCTAGCTTTTTTGGTTGCTCTCAAATTATACCCCATCTATTTGGCCCAATGTAGTACATTTAACAAAACCCTGCCTCCTACTGGCAGCCATCTTTGGACACTTAAATGTTTAAGCCACCTTCAGGAAAGAAGAACTTTATTTCGTTTAGTCCTGGATAAAATTCCTCTCTGTAAATGAAAATACAATAGCAGTTTTTCATTTTAAAACAATGGTGGCCATTTGAAAGAGACAGTACGCGCTAATGTGCAACTTTAAGGGGGGCGGAAGGAAACAATACCTTTCAAATCATTGCCACAACTGATTTTGCATTTGAAATTTAATTTTGTTCCCTTCTTGCAATAGTGCAACGCAATAAAAGGGACAACCTATTTAAGTAACTGCCCCGTTCCGGGTGTACGGTGTTTTTTAACAAAGAGAGGGGCTTGACAATCACTAAGGGAAAAACCACAAATTTAAGGTATTGTACAGCGGGTCTCTAAAAGCACAACCCTCCAAGGGCCGGGGAAAAAGGAAAAAATTAAGTAAGTTCCCGCAAATAACTTGTACTACTGATCATTCTTAATTTTCTCAAGCAGAAAAGCACTGTTTTAGAAACTTTAATAATTAATTTTCCTTAACCACCCAGTTAAAAAACCTGGTTTCAAACAGTGTGGAGAAATAAACACACTTGCACTTTTTGTGGGCCGCCAGCTTATAGCTGGCAGGACCACTTGGCAATTCTGTCGTGCGTGTGGAGGTGTGTGTCACTTAAATTGTTAAGTTTTTTTAAAAATCGAGCTCAAATGAAAAGTTGAAACTTCAATTGGAACCAACTTCTGTCATGGGATCCTCATATGTGATGAGCGTCAAATGGTCATTTGAAAGGTTCAAAGTCATGTGAGGTCAAGTTGAAAAATGGACTAAAATTAAACAATGACCTACACTGAAAAGTTATGAGTCATAGGTGCCATCTGGGATCCTTCATTTGTTGGTTATGTGACAAGGTCAAAGGTCTGTGAGTCAAGTTTGAAATTGAAATAGGCTAAAAAAAGTAAAAATTGACCTCCAATTGAAAAAAACTTGGAGTTCAATTGAACCCAAACTTGTGCATATAAATCACCCACCATTGAGTTTACCTTAGATTTTATGAGAACCTTTTATATAAATCAATTACTTAAAGCAACTATTCAGTCATTTTTTTTCCAAAATAAAATTGCCCATTTTGTCTCGAAATGCTAGTGTAAGGTCATACCAACAACTTATGTTACAGTTCTTTGTGAAAAACGGGACACGAGCATTTTAAAGCAGTCTTGAAAGGAGGCCATTTTACAACTGTTTTCTAGACCTAAAAAAAGTGTAAGATCCATTTTTTGTAAACAAAGCATAAAAATCGTCACTGCTTGCACAAATACAAGTGTTTTAAGTTTAGCCACTTCCAGGTTAATACAATTTCCAATACACAGTGGAATAAAATGAACTTCGATTAAAAATGGGGCACGAGTGTTTACCTTTTGCAAAAATTGCTGATAGGTGGGGGTGGGGGACGTTAAATGGTCTTCAATTTTTTCTGCAACAGGCTTTCAAAAATAACTTGATTCAGATTTTTTTTGGAAATCCAAATTTCCCAATTATTTATTGTAGCTATTTGGGGTTGATTTACATGTATATGATCAACCAAAAATAACTTCTGAACAGGCTATAAACGAATAAAAATTGAAATTTTGATTTCCCCAAAAGCTGAAATCAACACATTATTGGCTGAAAAATTCCCATTACATGCTATAACCTTTTTGTATACATAATTATATTGATTTCCTGTCAGTTGTAAAATCTGGCGTATGGTTTAGTCGAGAAAAAAAAATAATTCCAACTCTAGCTGGTAATAGAAGTGATTTTGTCATGATAAACAAAAAAATTAAAAAAATTGCATTTAATTATAAATTTGAAGGTGTGGTAAGAGCAAACCGTATGGATGAAGCCGTACTTTTGGCAAGACACAGGGGTAACAGCATAGTAACTGCACAGAAGTCTTATTGGACTCCATTGAAACAAACATGGCGTCGCACCCCCACCCCTGGCTACGGCCTGATGGGAAGGAAATCGACTAGTTGAGAAATGGGCTTATCACAAAAAAAAGTGGACTTGTAATATTTTAATTGTGGATGTTTTTCACTTTATTTGAATTGTGGGTTCAAAGGACACCCACCACGCGTACGGACCTGCATTATGTGATTATGCGGCCCCCTATGTTAAAATCTTGCCACATTGTTGATCTGGTGGGACATACGTTTTTAGTAGCATTTAGTGTTAGTTAGTGGGCCTGTACCCGACTTGCAGAGGTTTTCATGTTCAAGTCCAGTTTATAACCCTCAAGTGACCCCACCAGTATAAAAAAACACACTCTCACTGTTGATGTGTTTATTCAATTGCCGGTAAAATTGTCCACTACTTGAGAGATTATATTTCATGTCTTTCAGCTGAAACAGCACAAAAACAATTTAACTGAGGGGCCAGCTAGGTTGTGCACTGTGGTAGACAATATGCAAAATTGCATCCAAATATTATATAGGCCTACAGCAATTTTGCCCACCAAGAAGAGGAAAAAAAAGTTTTCATCAACACAAGGGGAAATGTGAAAAAAAGGGTTATCCACATCACTCAGAGAGATGGCAAATCAGCTAACAGGAGACCAAAAGAACCAGGGGAGACAACATGAGATTCTTTCAAATTGATTAGATATTTTCCACTGAAGATTATATTCATGTTCTTGTCAGGTGAAACACACAAAAAATGGGGTCGAGGGCCAAGCTGGTGTGGTGTTGACAATGGCTCTCTAAATTTAAATGAGCTGACAAATTTCCACTCCTCAAAAGAGTGAACTCTTGTAAACCACTCAAAAAAGAGTGGTGTACTTAAAAAGAGCGAATTTCCAAGAGTGACAATCACTCAAACAAGAATGGATTTTCGACTCGTTTCAGGAGTTAAACGAAGGACAACAACTTTGAGGAGTTAACAAAAGGCAAACCTGAAAACGAGTGGAATCACTCTTTGAGTGGAAATTGCTCTTTTTTAAAGTACAAACCACCTCATTTTGGAGGGGTTTTTTACTCTTTGGGAGTGAAATTTTCACGTTTACATTTAGAGAGGAGTTGCATAAATTACATTCAAAATATAGGTATGTAGTATTCAACATATGACAGGTTCAAGCTTGGACTTACGTTTAGCGGACACGGGTGTGAAAAAAATATTAGGGGTGAAAAACAGTCAAAATTCTTGATGACTTAAATGTTTACTATGGGTAAAACATGTCATTTTTAAGATTTTGGCACTTAAAACCCCATTATTTTTTGACTGATTTTGAGAAA
>JAMKCH010073219.1:0-149365 GCA_023653785.1 Ophioderma brevispina | reverse complement strand
CATAACGGGAGCTACAAATCGCATGATATCCACATGGACGATAGAAATTGATGTCACCTTACATAACATGAGAAACAAAATCAGGTTTCATCGACAACAAGATACGGCCGCGGTATGTGCACGGGTGGTCATTCCTAGATATTAGTGATGCGGGGTGGTAAATTTAGCTTGTGCGTTTTTAATGTGAAAATAACGTGAAAATTAATGGTCAACCACCATATTCCAGCAAAATTTCTAAAATCTTCATAAAAAGCGCTTTATTTTGAACCAAACCGATGTCTAATATTTGCAGGGAGTTGTTTATGTAACCGCACCCGTACAAAAATGCGTGTATGCCTATGGTATAGTCCATTCGTGGTGCGCTCCCTTATAAGAGACGCTATTAATCGGACGTTCCGGTGTAAATACTACTAAATACCTGCAAATCTTTGATTTTTGAGAGGGTTTATGATTGGTATTTTCGGTAAAAACTGTGCGTGAGTCTCAAATGAAACTTCAAGATTTCAATTTATATTTGAGCAAGCATTTTCAATGTAGGCCCCTACACAATGCTTGTATAAGACTAAGCTATCAGTATCGACAGTAGGCCGAGGCTAGGCTAGATCTTTAGGCTACTAATGTATGAGTCACTTACCGAGCGGGCCCCTGCTGTATTTAATATAACCCGTTTTCTAATGTTTTACCTGTTACTGTGTTCTTACTGATGTACCCCATCAAATACTTAAGTTTTGGTAAAAAGTTCGGTAAAAAAATCCAAAAATTCCAACGACAAAGTTTTATTTCGGGGGGGGGGGGGGGGTGCGCCACAGCAGTGCAGAAGACCATAGTGCCTATATGCACTTTACGTGTTAAAATAATATTGATGCGGTTCCAGTTCTGCTCCAGAACATTAATATTGCACCTTACAATTAGAGGTTTCACTCAACTTTTTCGTCTAAAAGACCCTTCGAAAAATGTTTCTAAGTAGAACTAAAATGGATTTTTTCGATTTTTTTAAAATGTCATGCAGCTCCATTGTGTTTCTACACATAGGCCTGGAAATCATGTAGTTTCTACGAAAGAATCCTGGTTGGTTAGAAGCATGGATCAAAACAGAGATTCTGTAGTCGCGTGTAAATAAGGGTGTCTTTTTCGAGAGTGAAGTTTTGCTGCCCTTTTTAAATCCGTTTCTTCTGATCTACTAACGGGACCGGGCCCGTATACACCCGGTCCTTAATTGTTTTTTCTTGTCGGGAACGCACTCATGAAAAATAATGAAACATGCGCCTGCGGCTGGCAATGTGTGTTTTATTGCGCGAATGCGTTGCATAGTAACCCGCAATTACCATTGGGAACTTTCTTTATTACAGATTATTGTGTGGTGTTTTTGGTTGTCCCTTTATGGGCCTAAATAGGCTTATATCATTAATTTAAGAGACTAAAACTTTTCTATATTTCCATAACACGTCGAATTACCAACTCATAGCTTGGAGGAACATGAGTGAAATCTGTAAATACAGCTCATTTGAGTGTATTTTTTTTTGTCACATCGATGTTCTTATTATCAGCAAACTTACGAAATCTAAACCTCAAATTATTTTCAAAATATCCCTTTTTCATGAATGATACTTTTTAAAATAGCAGCTTATTTTGGTACAGTAAACGCGTCAGATTTTAGCGGTAAAGACTATTTATTCATCATCTCTTTATAAAATTCATCACACATAGGCTGGCACCAAAAACCTGTGGCGGTTGCTTACGGGACGAATTCCGTCAGATTTCAGAAACGATAACGATTTTTAGCACTTGTAATAAGCAAACTACAAGAGCAATTCATTCAAATTTGGCCAGTTTACCTTAAAACAATATTAGAAATTACATGAACACTTAGGTTTTAAAACATCCGTCACTTGGGTGTTCTAAGGGGGCCACCACTAATTCAGCCACGTTTTATGTAATAACGCAAGTCGACTAAAAAAGTGCAGGCTTATATAAGATTCTACTGTCATTTCGTCATAACGGGAGCTACTAATCGCATGATATCCACATGGACGATAGAATTTGATGTCAACATTACATAACTGAGAAACAAAATCAGGTTTCATCGCAAACTCAAGATCCGCCGCGGATGTGCACGGGTGGTCATTCCTAGATTGAGTGCTGCGGGGTGGTAAATTTAGCTATTGCGTTTTTGATGTGACTAACTGAAAAGTAGATGGTCCAACAC
This sequence comes from Ophioderma brevispina, assembly GCA_023653785.1. Lineage (NCBI taxonomy): Eukaryota > Metazoa > Echinodermata > Ophiuroidea > Amphilepidida > Ophiodermatidae > Ophioderma > Ophioderma brevispina. The sequence continues at coordinate 147,159 of JAMKCH010073219.1, read as the reverse complement.
CATATTCCCAGCAAAATTTCTAAAATCTTCATAAAAAGCGCTTTATTTTGATACCAACCACGATTTCTCAATATTTCATGGTGGGGAGGGGGGGGGGGGGTTGAGTTTGTGGTATGTAACCGGAACCGTACAAAAATGCGTGTATTCCTATGGAGAGTCCTTAGTGTGGCGGCTCCCTTATAAAAGACGCTTATGATCGGACGTGCTCGGTGGGAAATACTACTAAATACCTGCAAATATTTGATTTTGAGATGGTATGATTGGTATTTGGGTTTCAAAAAACTGTGCGTGGTCTCAAATCGAACCTTCAAGTTTTAAAATTTAGATTTGAGCAAGGCATTTTCAAATGAGGCCTACAAAATGCTGTATAAGACTAAGATATCAGTACGACGTAGGGCCTAGGCTAGGCTAGATCTTGAGGTACTATGTATGAGTTTACCGATCGACCCTTGCTGTGATTTACTATAACCCGTTGTTTTCTCATGTTTTTCCTGTGGAACTGTGTTATTACGAGCGAACCCCATCAAATACTTAAGTTTTGGTAAAAAAACTCCGGTAAAATAATCCAAAAATTCCAACGACCCCCCCCCCCCAAAGGTTATTTGGTGGGGGGGTGGGGGTGCGCCCCAGCAGTGCAGAAGACATTAGGGCCTATATGCACTTACGTGTTAAAATACTATTGATGCGGTTCCAGTTATGCTCCAATAACATTATATATTCACACAATTTTAAATTAGAGGTGCAACTCAGAACTTTTTCTAAACAAGAACCCTTCTAAAAATGGTTCTAAGTAGAACTAAAATGGGATTTTTGTGTATGTGCATGCAGCTCATTGTGTTCTACATAGCCCTTGAAACCATGTAGGTTTCTACGAAAGACCTGGTCTGAGTAGAAGAATGGATCCCAAAACAGAGATTCTCTTAGTCGCGTTTAACTAAGGGTGTCTTTTTCGCGAGTAAGTTCTGCTTTTTCAATCCGTTACTTCGTTCTACGCACGGGACCGGGCCCGAGACACCCGGTCCTAATTGTTCTTGTCGGGGAAACAACTCCATGAACAAAAAAGATAACCAGTGCGCCTGCGGGTGGCAATGTGTGTCTGTTATTGCGCGTAATGCGTTGCATAGTAATCACGCAGAATACGCATTGGGAAAACTTTCTTTATTAAAAGATTAATTTTGGGTTTGGTTCCTTAATGGCCTCAAAAGTTATATCATTAATTTAGAGACTAAAACTTTTTATATTCCATAACACGTCGATAGTAACAAATCATACTGGGAGGAAACATGAGTGAAATCTTAAATGTAGCTCATTTGAGGGTATTTTTTTTTGAACATCGAACTTGTTCTTATTATCAAGCAAAATTAACGAAATTAAAACCTCAAATTATTTTCAAAAGATCCATTTTTTCATGATGATTACTTTTTAAAATCGCAGCTATTATTGGTACAGGAAACTTTTCAGGATTTTAGCGTGTAAAAGACGATTTTATTCTCATATCTTTATAAAATTCTCAACAAACATGAGCGCACCAAGAAAAACCTGATAGGGCGGTGCGTACGGGACGAAATTACGGCGATTTCAGAAAATGATAACGATTTTTGAAGCATGGTAATAAGCAAACTACAAGAGCAATGCATTCAAATTTGGCCAGGTTTACTTACAAACAATCTTAGAAATTACATGAACAACTTAGTTTTTAAAACTCTCGTCACTTTGGTTGTTCTAAGGGGGCGCACCACTACTTCATCCACAGTTCGTTTTATGTAATAACGAAGGTCGGCTAAAAAGTGCATGCTTAGATACGATTCTACTGGTCATTATCTCCTAAAGGGAGTACAAAACGCATGTATTCCACATGGACGATAGAAATTGATGTCAACATATCATAACATGAGAAATCAAAATCAGGGTTTATCGCAAACCCAAGATACGGCCGCGGATGTGCACGGTGGTATTCCAGATATGAGTGTGATGCGGTGGGTAAATTAGCTATGGTTTTTAATGTGCAAATAAAGTGGAAACGTAGATGGTCAACACCATATTCCAGCAAATTTTTTTTAATTCTATAAATCTTCAGAAAAAGAGCTCCGTATTTTTTGATACCAAACACGATTTCTCAGATTGCAGGGAGTTGTGTAGTGTACCCGGAACCGTACACAAATGCGTGTATTCCTATGGGAGCCTCATTAGTGGTGCGCTCCTTATAAGAGACGCTTATGATCGGAATGCTCGGTGGTAAATACTACGAAATACCGGCAAATATTGATTTTTTGAGAGGGTTGAGGGTTATGATTGGTACTTCGGGTAAAAAACTGTGCGTGAGTCTTCAAATGAAACTTCAAAGATTTAAATTTAGATTTGGAAAGCATTTTCAAATGTAGGCCTAACAGCTGTATAAGACCAAGCTATCAGTAGACAGTAGGCTAGGCTAGGCTAGATCGGAGGCTACTAATGTATGAGTTACCGATCGACCCTGCTGTGATATATATAACCCGTTTTCTAATTGTTTTCCTGTACTGTTATTACTGATTGTGACCCCAGTCAAATAATTACGTTTTGGTAAAAAAAACTCGGTAAAAAAAATAATAAAAAAATCCAAAAATTCCAACGACAAAGTTTATTTCGGTTGGGGGGTGGGGGGCGCCACAGCAGTGAGAAGAACATAGGGCTATATGCACTTGACTTGTTAAAATAAGATGATGCGTTCCCAGTTCGTGCCTCCCATAAATTATAATTACACAATTAAAAATTAGAGGTGCCCCTCCAGACAACTTTTTCCTAAAAAGAAAACCCTTCTAAAATGGTTCTAAGTTAAACTAAAATGGGAAGGGGTTTTTTCGTGATGTGCATTGAAAGCTCCCTTGGTGTTTACATAGGCCCTTGCACAGTAGGTTCTACGAAAGAACATGGTCTGGTTAGAAGCATGGATCAAAAAAGAGATTCTGTAGTCGCATTTAAATAAGGTGTCCTGTTTCGAGAGTAAGTTTTCCGCCTTTTTAAGTCCGTTTCTTATGATCTACGGAATGGGACGGGGCCCGAGCCACCAGGTCCTCTAATTGTTTATTGTCGGGGAAACCAACTCATGAAAAGAATGATAACAGTGCGCCTGGGGATGGCAATGGTGTCTGTTATGCGAGTAATGGCGTTGCCATTTAGGTAAGCCACGCAGATTACGCATTGGGAAAACTTTCTTTATTAAAGATTATTTGTGGGTGTTTTGGTTGCCTTAATGGCTAACGAGGCTTATATCATAATTTTAAAGAGACTAAAACTTTCTATATTTCCATAAACACGTCGAATTAACAACTCATACGTGGAGGAACTAGTGAAATCTGTAAATGTAGCTCATTTGAGTGTATTTTTTTTGCCCATCGTTGTTCTTATTATCAAGCAAACTTACGAAATCACCTCAAATTATTTTCAAAATATCCTTTTTTCCTGAATGATGATTTACTTTTTAAAATAGCAGCGTATTTGGGTACCAGAACAACTCTTCAGATTTTACGTGTAGACGGATTTATTCATCATTCTTTATAAATTATCACAAACATGCGCTGCACAAGGAAAGAAAACCTGAAGGCGGCGGTGCTTACGGGACGAATTCCGGCGGCAGATTCAGAAGAAAAACTGATAACGATTTAAGCACTTGTAATAAGCAAAACTACAAGAGCAATTGCATTCAAAATTTGGCCGTGTTAATAAAACAATATTAGAAATACTTAATGAAAACTTAGTTTGTAAAACTCTCGTCACTAGGGGTGTTCTAAGGGGGCCAACACTAATTCGTCCACGTTTTATGTAATAACCCAAATCTGGCCTCAAAAAAGTGCAAGGATTCGATAAGATTCTATGGTAATTCTCATAAAGGGAGCTTACAAATCGCATGATATCCACATGGCCGATAGAAATTGATGCAACATTACATACACATGAGGAAACAAAATCAGGTTTCATTCCGCAACCCACGATAGGACGCGGAGGTGCACGGGTGGTCATTTCCTAGATATGAAAGGTGATGCGGGGTGGTTAAATTTAGCTTATTGCGTTTTATGTGAAACATAAACGTGGAAAAGGTAGATGGTCAACACCATATTCCAGCAAAATTTCTAAAATCTTCAAAAAAGCGCTTTATTTATGATACCAAACACGATGTCTCAAGTATTGCTGGGAGTTGTGTAGTGTAAACGGAACCCGTTACAAAAATGCGTGTATTACTATGGGAGAGTCATTAGTGGTGCCTCCCTTATAAGAGACGCGTTGATCGGACGTGCTCAGGTGGGTAAATATAATAAAATACCTGCAAATATTGATTTTTGAGAGGGTTTATGATTGGTATTTCGGGTTATAAAAAAATTGCGTGAGTTCTCATGGAAACTTCAAGAGGTTAAATTTAGATTTGCGAGCAAGCATTTCAAAATGTAGGCTACACAATGCTTGTATAGGACCTATCACTGTACGACAGTAGGCCTAGGCTAGGATAGATCTTGAGGCTATAATGTATGAGTGTTACGTTCGACCCAGGATGTGATTTAATATAACCCGGTTCTAATGTGTTCCTGTTACTGTGTTTACTGCATTTTGTACCCACAAATACTAGTTTTGGTAAAAACACTCCGGTATAAAAAAATCCAAAAATTCCAACGACAAAGGTTATTGCGGTGGGGAGGGGGGGTGGTGCCGCCACAGCAGTGCAGAAGACCATAGGGCCGTATATGCCTTACGTGTTAAAATAATATTGATGCGGGTTCCAGTTCTGTCATAAACTTCTATTGCACAAATTAAAATTAGAGGTGACACTCAGAACTTTTTCCTAAAACGACCTTCTAAAAATGGTTCTAATAAGAACTAAAATGGGTTTTGCGTTATGTGCATGCAGCTCCATGTTATGTTCTACATCGGCCCTTGAAACATGTAGGTTTACGAAAGAACCTGGTCTGTTTTAGAAGCATGGATCTCAAAACAAGAGATTCTGTTAGTCGCGTTTGTGTTAAAATACAGGAGAGGCAGAGGGTAGGGTGGGGTTGTAGGGGGGTGTCTTTTTCGAGAGTAAGTTTTCTGCCTTTTTAAATCCGTTTTTCTGAATCTACGAACGGGAACGGGCCCGAGACACCGGTCCTTAATTGTTTTCGGGGAAAACCAACTCCATGAAAATAATGATAACAGTGGGCCTGCGGCTGGCAAGTGTGTCTGTTTTTGCGCGTAATGCGTTGCATAGGTAAACACGCAGATTACGCATGGGAAACTTTCTTTATTAAAAAGATTTACTGTGTGGGTGTTTTGGTTGCCTTAATGGGCATAAATAGGTTAATATCATTAATTTTAAGAGACTAAACACTTTTCTATATTTCCATAACACGTCGAAATTGACAAACTCATACTTGAAGGAACATGAGTGAAATCTGTACATGTTAGCTCATTTGAGTGCTATGTTTTTTGCACATCGATTGTTGCTATTATCAAGCAAAACTTACGAATCGAAAACCTCAAATTATTGTCAAACTATCCTTTTTCATGATGAATGATACTTTTTAAAACTCTCGTCACTTGGGGGTGTTTCTAAGGGGGCGCACCACTAATTCCTCCACGTTTTATGTAATAACGCAAGGTCGGCTAAAAAAGTGCCAGGCTTAGACAAGATTCTACTGGTCATTTCTTCATCACGGAGCTACATCGCTGATATCCACATGACGATAGAAATTGATGGCACATTACATAACTGAGAACAAAATCAGGTTTCATCGAAAACCCATATACGGCCCGGATGTGCACGGGTGGTCATTCCTAGATATGAGAGATGCGGTGTAAATTTAGCTATTGCGTTTTAATTTAAATAACTGAAAAGTAGATGGTCAACACCATATTCCACAAAATTTTCTAAAATCTTCATAAAAAGCGCTTTATTGATACCAACACTATGTCTCAAGTATTGGCAGGAGTTGTGTAGTGTAACCGGAACCCGTACAAAAATGCGTGTACTCCTATGGGAGAGTCATTAGTGGGGCTGCTCCTTATAAAGACGCTTTGATCGGACGTTGCTCGGTTGGTAAAATACGACTAAAACCTGCAAAATCTTTTGATTTTTGAGAGGGGTTATGATTTGGATTTAGGGTAAAAAACTGTGCGTGAGTCTCCAAATGAACTTCAGATTTAATTAGATTTGAGCAAGCATTTTCAATGTTAGCCTACACAATGTTGTATCAGACCTAAGCTCAGTACGACAGTATGCCTAGGCCTAGGCTAGGATCTGAGGCTTACTAATGTTCGGAGTTTACCGATCGCCCCTGCTGTGATTTAATATAACCCCTTTTTTCCTATGTTTTCCTGTTACTGTGTTCTTACGATGTACCCCATCAAATACTTTAAGTTTTGGTAAAAAACTCCGGTAAAAAAAATCCAAAAATTCCACCAATTTCTTTCGTGGGGGGGGTGCGCCACAGCAGTGCAGAAGACCATAGGGCCTAATGCACTTACTTGTTTTAAAATAATATTGATGCAGTTCCAGTTCTGCCCATAACATTAATAATGCACACAATTAAAATTAGGGTGCCACTCAGAACTTTTTCCTAAAAAACCCTTCTAAAAATGGTTCTAAGTAGACTAAATGGGATTTTTTTTCAGTTATGTGCATGCAGCTCCAGTTTGTGTTCTACAATATGGCCCTTGAAACACGTAGGTTCTACGAAAGAACTTGGTCTGGTTAGAAGCATGGATCAAAACATAGATTCTGTATTCGCGTTTAAATAAGGGTGTCGTGTGCGATAGTAAGTTTTCTGCCTTTTTAAATCCGTTTCTTTCGATCTACGACGGACCCGGGGCCCGAGACACCCGGTCCTTAATTGTTTCTTGTCGGGGAACCAACTCCAGGAAAATAATGATAACAGTGCGCCTGCGGCTGGCAATTGTGTGTCTGTTATTGCGCGTATCGTGGCATAGGTAACCACGCAGATAGATTGGGAAACTTCTTTATTAAAAGATTAATTTGTGGGTGTTTTTGGTTGCCTTAATGGGCCTAAATAGGCTGACATTATTTTAAGAGGATCTCAAACTTTTTCTATATTCCATAACACTCGAATTAACAACTCATACTTGGAGGAACATGAATGAAATCTGTAAATGTAGCTCATTTGATGTTATTTTTTTTGCACATCGATGTTCTTATTATCAAGCACACTTACGAAATGCTAACCTCAAATTATTTTAAAAATAATCCCTTTTTTCAGTGATACTTTTTAAATACAGGTATTTTTGGTACCAGTAAACTCTTCCGATATTAGCGTGTAAAGACGTGTTATGTCGAGTCATCTCTTTATAAATTCAGCACAACATGAGCTGCACCAGAAAACCCTGTAGGCCGGTTGCTTACGGTACGAATTCCGCAATTCAGAAACTGAGAACGATTTTAAGCACTTGTAATAAGCAAAATACAAGAGCATTGCATTCAAATTTGGCCAGTTTACTTAAAACAATATTAGAAATACATGAACAACTTAGTTTTTAAAAACTCTCGGTCACTTGGGGTTGTGTGTTCTAGGGGGCGCACAACTAATTCTTCACACGTTTTATGTAATTAAACGCAAGTCGCCTAAAAAAGTGCAAGGCTTTTCTAGATTAAGATTCTACTGGTTTTCTCAGTTTCTTCATAACGGGAGTACAAATCGCCTGATATCCACATGGACGAGAGAAATGATGTCAAACATTACATAACATGAGAAACAAAATTCAGGTTTCAGCAAACCCAAGATACGGCCCGCGGATGTGCACGGGTGGTCATCCTAGAGATGAGTGATGGGGGTGGATAAATTTAGCTATTGCGTTTTTTAATGTGAAAATAAACGTGAAGGAAAAGTAGATGGTCAAACCCATTCTTCCAGCACAATTTCTAAAATCTTCAGAAAAAGCGGTTTATTTTGATACCAAACACGATTGTCTAAAGTATTTTTTTGGGGGCAAGGGAGTGTGTAGTTAGTGTAACCGAACCGTACAAAAATGCGTTGTATTCCTATGGGGAATAGTATTAGTGTGCGCTCCTTATAAAGAGGCTTATGATCGGAAGTGCTCGGTGGTAAATACTACTAATACCTCAAATATGTGATTTTTTGAGAGGGTTAGGATTGGTATTTCGGGTAAAAAACTGTCGTGAGTCTCCAAATGAACTTCAAGATTAAATTTAGATTGAGCAAGCATTTTCAAAAAACGTATGTCCTGACACAATGCTGTATAAGACCTAAGCTATAAGTACGAACAGTAGGCCCTAGGATAGGAAGAATCTGGAGCTACTAAGGTAGAGTTTTACCGATCGCCCCTGCGTGATTTAATATAACCGTTTTCCTAATTTGTTTTTCCTGTTACTGTGTTCTTACTGATGTACCCCATCCAAATCCTAGTTTTGGTAAAAACTCCGTAAAACAATCCAAAAAAATATTTCCAACGACAAAAGTTTATTTCGGGGTGGGGGGGGGGGGGTGCGCCACAGCAGTGCAGAAGACCATAGGGACCTATATGCACGTACGTTTAAAATAATATTGATGCGGTTACAGTTCTGCTCCATAACCTAATATTGCACACAATTAACATTAGAGGTGCCACTCAGAACTTGTTCCTAAAAAGAATCCCTCTAAAAATGGTTCTAAGGAGAACTAAAAGGGGATTTTTTTCGTTATGTGCATGCAGCTCAATTTGTGTTTTACATAGGCCCTTGAAACATGTAGGTTCTACGAAGAAACTGGTATGGTTAGAAGCATGGATCAAAACAGAGATTCGGTAGTCGCGTTAAATAAGGGTGTCTTTTTCGAGAGTAAGTTTCTGCATTTTAAATCCGTTCTTTGATCTACGAACGGGACCGGGCCCGAGGGACACACGGTCCTTTAATTGTTTCTTGGCGGGGAAACAAACTCCATGAAAATAATGATAACAGTGCGCCGGCGGCTGGCAAGTGTGTCTGTTATTGCGCGTAATCGTGGCATAGGTAACCACGCAGATTGCGCATTGGGAAAACTTTCTTTATTACAAAGATTAATTGTGGGTGTTTTGGTTGCCGTAATGGGCCTAAATAGGCTTAGATCATTAATTTTAAGAGACTAAAAAACTTTTCTATATTTCATAAACCCGCAATTAACAACTATACTTGGAGGAACATGAGTGAATTCTGTAAATGTAGCTCATTTGAGTTGTATTTTTTTTTGCAAATGAGTGTTCTTATTATCAAGCAAAAACTTACGAAATCAAACTCAAAATTATTTTTCAAAAATATTCACTTTTTTCAGATGATACTTTTTAAAATAGCAGCGCTTTTGTTACCAGTAAACTCGTCAGATTTTAGAGTGTAAAGACGATTTTATTCATCTCCTTATAAATTCATCACAACATGAGCTGCACCAAGAAACCTGAAGGCGGTTGCTTACGGGACGAATCCGGAGATTTCAGAAACTGATAACTATTTTGAAGCACTGTAATAAGCATACACTACAAGAGCAATTGCATTCAAATTTGGCCAGTTTACTTAAAACAATATTAGAAATTACATGAACAACTTAGTTTTTAAAACTCTCGTCACTTGGGGTGTTCTAAGGGGGCGCACCACTAATTCATCCACGTTTTATGTAATAACGCAAGTCGGCTAAAAAAGTGCAAGGCTTAGATAAGATTCTACTGGTCATTTCTTCATAACGGGAGCTACAAATCGCATGATATCCACATGGACGATAGAAATTGATGTCAACATTACATAACATGAGAAACAAAATCAGGTTTCATCGAAGATACGGCCGCGGATGTGCACGGGTGGTCATTCCTAGATATGAGTGATGCGGGGTGGTAAATTTAGCTATTGCGTTTTTAATGTGAAAATAACGTGAAAAGTAGATGGTCAACACCATATTCCAGCAAAATTTCTAAATCTTCATAAAAAGCGCTTTATTTTGATACCAAACACGATGTCTCAAGTATTGCAGGGAGTTGTGTAGTGTAACCGGAACCCGTACAAAAATGCGTGTATTCCTATGGAGAGTCATTAGTGGTGCGCTCCCTTATAAGAGACGCTTATGATCGGACGTGCTCGGTGGTAAATACTACTAAATACCTGCAAATATTTGATTTTTGAGAGGGTTATGATTGGTATTTCGGGTAAAAACTGTGCGTGAGTCTCAAATGAAACTTCAAGATTTAAATTTAGATTTGAGCAAGCATTTTCAAAATGTAGGCCTACACAATGCTTGTATAAGACCTAAGCTATCAGTACGACAGTAGGCCTAGGCTAGGCTAGATCTTGAGGCTACTAATGTATGAGTTTACCGATCGCCCCTGCTGTGATTTAATATAACCCGTTTTCTAATGTTTTTCCTGTTACTGTGTTCTTACTGATGTACCCCATCAAATACTTAAGTTTTGGTAAAAAACTCCGGTAAAAAAATCCAAAAATTCCAACGACAAAGTTTATTTCGGTGGGGGGGGGGGTGCGCCACAGCAGTGCAGAAACCATAGGGCCTATATGCACTTACGTGTTAAAATAATATTGATGCGGTTCCAGTTCTGCTCCATAACATTAATATTGCACACAATTAAAATTAGAGGTGCCACTCAGAACGTTTTCCTAAAAAGAACCCTTCTAAAAATGGTCTAGTAGAACTAAATGGGAACTTTTTCGTTATGTGCATGCGGCTCCATTGTGTTCTACATAGGCCCTTGAAAAATGCTAGGTTCTACGGAAAGAACCCTGGTTTGGTTTAGAAGCATGGATAAAAACAGAGGATTCTGTAGTCGCATTTTAATAAGGGTGTCTTTTCGAGAGTAGTTTCTGCCTTTTTTAAATCCGTTTTTCTATCACGAACGGGACCGGGCCGAGACACCCGAGTCCTATTGTTTCGTGTCGGGAAACCAAACTCATGAAAGACTGTAAACAGTGCGCTGCGGCTGGCCATTTGTGTATGTATTGCGACGTATGCGTTTGCATGGTAACCACGCAGAGTACGCATTGGGAAAACTTTCTACATTAAAAGATTAATTTGTGGGTGTGTTGGTTGCCTTAATGGGCCTACATAGGACTTATATCATATTTGAAGAGACTAAAACTTTTATATATTTCCAAACACGTCGAATTAACAACTCATTCTTGGAGGAACATGAGTGAAAATCTGTAAAGAGCTCATTTGAGGTATTTTTTTTTGGCACACGAGTTCTTATTATCAAGTCAACTACGACATCTAAACCTCAATTATTTTCAAAATTATCCCTTTTCATGAATGATATGTTTAAAATAGCAGCGTATTTTGTGGTACCAGTAAACTTCCGATTTTGAAGCGTGGTAACCCGTTTTTCATCATCTTTATAAATTCATCACAACATGAGCTGCCCCAAGGAAAACATGATAGGGTAGGCGGTTGCGTACGGGGACGAATTCGGCAGATTCAGAAAACTGATAACGATGTTTTTTTTAAGGCACTTGTAATAAGCAAACTACACGAGCAATTGCATTAAAAATTTGGCCCGTTTACTTAACACAATATTAGAACTAGAAATTACATGAACAACTTAGTTGTTAAAACTCTCGTCACTTGGGGGTTATAAGGGGGCGCACCACTATTTCATCAACCGTTTATGTAATAACGCAAGTCTGCTAAAAAGTGCAAGGCTTAGATAAGATTTCTCCTGGTCATTTCTTCATAACGGGAAGCTACAAATCGCCTGATATCCACATGGACGATAGAAATTGTTGTCAACATACATAACATGAGAACAAAATCAGGTTTCATCGAAGATACGGCCGCGGATGCGCACGGGTGGTCATTCCTAGATATGAGTGATGCGGGTGGTAAATTAGCTATTCGTTTTAATGTGAAAAATAACGTGAAAAAGTAGATGGTCAACACCATATTCCAGCAAAATTTGATTAAAAAATCTTACATAAAAAGCGCTTTATTTTGATCCAAAACACGATTTGTCCTCAAGATTGCAGGGAAGGTGGGTAGTGAACCGGGAACCGATACAAAATGGTGTATTCCTATGGGGAGAGTCCTAGTGGTGCGCTCCCTTATAAGAGACCCGCTTATGGTCGGACGTGCTCGGTGGTAAATACTACTAAATTACCTGCAAATATTTGATGTTTGAAAGAGGGTTATGAGTTGTTATTTCGGGTAATAAACTGTGCGTGAGTCTCCAATGAAACTTCAAGATTTAATTAGAGTTGAGCACGCATTTTCAAAATGTAGGCATACACCATGCTTGTATAAGACTAAGCTATCAGTACGACAGTAGGCCTAGGCTAGGTAGATCTTGAGGCTACTAATGTATGAGTTTACCGATCGCCCTGTGTGATTTAATATAACCGTTTTCTAATGTTTTTCCTGTTATGTGTTCTTAATGATGTACCCCATCAAATACTTAAGTTTTGGTAAAAACTCGGTGTAAAAAAATCCAAAAATTCAACGACAACGTTTATTTCGGTGGGGGGGGGGGGGGGGCGCCACAGCAGTGCAGAAGACCATCGGGCCTATATGCACTAGTGTTAACATAAATATTGATGCGGTTCCAGTTTGGCTCCATAACGATACTATTTCACACAATTAAAAATAGAGGTGCCAAACAGAAACTTTTTCCTAAAAAGAACCACTTCTAAAAATGGTTCAAGTAGAACAAAATGGGATTTTTCGTTATGTGCATGCAGCTCCATTTGTGTTCTACATAGGCCATTGAAACATGTAGGTTCTACGAAAGAACTGGTTCGGGGTTAGAAGCATGGATCAAAAAAGAGATTCTGTAGTCGGCGTTTTTTTTTAAATAAGGGTGTCTTTTTCGAGGGAAGTTTTCTGCCTTTTTAAACCGTTTCTTCGGATCTACGAACGGGGACGGGAACGAGACACCGGTCCTTAATTGTTTTCTTGTGGGGAAACAAGCTCATGAAAATAATGATAACAGTGCGCATGCGGCTGCAATGTGTGTCTGTTATTGCGGGTAATGCGTTGCATAGGTAGCCACGCAGATTACGCATTGGGAAAACTTTCTTTATTAAAAGATTAATTTGTGGGGTTTTGGTGCCTTAATGGGCCTTAAAGAGGCTATATAATTAATTTTAAGAGACTAAACTTTTCCTATATTCCATAACACGTCGAATGAACAACTCATACTTGGAGGAACATGAGTGAAATCTTTAAATGTAGCTCATTTGAGTGTATTTTTTTTGCACATCGATGGTTCTTATTATCAAGCAAACTTACGAAATCTAAACCTCAAATTATTTTCAAATATCCATTTTTCTGAATGTGTACTTTTTAAAATAAGGCGTTCGTATTTTCGGTCCACCAGTAAACTCTTCAGTTTTAGCGTTGTCAAAGACGATTTATTCATCATCTCTTTTATAAATTCATCAACAACATGAGCTGCAACCAAGAAAACCGGATAGGCGGTTGCTTACGGGACGAATTCCGGCAGATTTCAGAAAACTGATAACGATTTTTAACCACTTGTAATAAGCAACTACAAGAGCAATTGCTTCAAATTTGGCCAGTAATTAAAACCAATATTAGAAATTACATGAACAACTTAGTTTTTACAAAACTCTCGTCACTGGGCTGTTGCAAGGGGGGCGCGCACACTAATTCATCACGTTTTATGTTAACGCAAGTCGGCTATAAAAGTGCAAGGCTTAGATAAGATTCTACTGGTCATCTTCCTAACGGGAGCTACAAATCGCATGATATCCACATGGACGATGAAATTGTGTCAACAGTACAAACATGAGAAACAAAATCAGGTTTCATCGAAGATACGGCCGCGGATGGGCACGGGTGGTCATTCCTAAATATGAGTGATGCGGGGTGGTAAATTGAGCTATTGCGTTTTTAATGTGAAAATAACGTGAAGAAAAGTAGATGGTCAACACAATAATTTTTTTTCCAGCAAAAATTTCTAAAAATCTTAATAAAAAAAGCGCTTTATTTTGATACCAAACACGATGTCTCAAGTATTGCAGGGAGTTGTGTATGTAACAGGAACCCGCTACAAAAATGCGTGATTCCTATGGGAGATCATTAGTGGTGCGCTCGCTTATAAGAGACGCTTATGGTCGGACGTGCTCGGTGGTAAATACTTACTATAATACCTGCAAACTATTGATTTTGAGAGGTTATGATTGGTATTTCGGGGTAAACAACTGTGCGTGAGTCTCAATTGAAACTTCAAGATTTAAATTTAGTTGAGCAAGCATTTTCAAAATGTAGGCCGACATCAATGCTTGATAAGACCTAAGCTATCAGTACGACAGTCGGCCTAGGCTAGGCTAGATTTTGAGGCTATTAATGTATGAGTTTACCGATCGCCCTGCGGTGAGTTAATAATAACCACGTTCGTTTTCTTTTTAAATGTTTTTTTTTTTTCCGGTTACTGTGTTCTTACTGAGCCCCCATCAACTACTTAAGTTTTGTAAAAAACTCCGGTAAAAAAATCCAAAAATTCCAAGACAAGTTTATTTCGGTGGGGGGGGGGGGGGTGCGCCACGCAGTGCCCAGAAGACCATAGGGGCCTATATGCATTACGTGTTAAATAATATTGAATGCGGTTCCAGTTGCCTCCATAACCATTAATATTGCCACACAATTAAATAGAGGTGCCACTCAGAACTTTTTCCTAAAAAGAACCCTTCTAAAAATGGTTCTAAGTAGAACTAAATGGGATTTTTTTCGTTATGTGCATGCAGCACCATTTATGTTCTACATATGCCCTTGAAACATGTAGGTTTACGAAAAGACCTGGTCTGGTTAGAAAGCATGGTCAAACCAGAATTCTGTAGTCGCTGTTTTTAAATAAGGGTGTCTTTTCGAGAGTAAGTTTTCCGCCTTTTTAAATCCGTTATTATGATCTACGAACGGGACCGGGCCCGAGACACCCGGTCCTTAATTGGTTCTTGTCGGGGAAACCAACTCCTGAAATGAAAATAATGATAACAGTGCGCGCGGCTGGCAATGTGTGTCGTTATTGGCGCGTAAGAGTTGCCATAGGTACCCACGCAGATTACGCATTGGAAAACTTTCTTTATTTAAAAGATTAATTTGTGGGGTTTTGGTTTGGCCTTAATGGGCCTAAAATAGGTTATATCATTAATTTAAGAGACTAAAACTTTTCTATATCATACACGTCTGTCGGAGATTAACAACTCAGACTTGAGGAACATGAGTGAAATCTGAAATGTAGCTCATTTGGAGTGTTATTTTTTTTGCACATAGATGTTTCTTATTATCAAGCAAAAACTTACGACAATCTACTTAAACCTCAAATTATTTTCAAAATACTCCCTTTTTCATGGATGATACTTTTTAAAATGCAGCGTATTTTGGTACCAGGAAACTTCAGATTTTAGCAGTGGAAAGACGATTGTATTCATCATTCTTTATAAATTCATCACAAAATGAGATGAACAAGAACACGATAGGCGGTTGCTTACGGGACGAATTACGGCAGATTTCAGAAAATGCATATCGATTTTAAGCACGTGTAATAAGCAAACTACAAGAGCAATTGCATTCAAATTTGGCCGTTACTTAAAAACAATATTAGAAAATTACATGAACAACCTTCGTTTTTTAAAACTTCGTCACTTGCGGGTGTTCTAAGGGGGCGCAACACTAATTCATCCACGTTCTTATGTAATAAAGCAAGTCGGCTAAAAAAGTGCACGGCTTAGATAAGATTGATCTGGTCATTTCTTCATAACGGGAGCGACAAATAGCATGAAATCCACATGGACGATAGAAATGGATGTCAACATACATAAAATGGAAACCCAAATCAGGTTTCATCGCAAACCCAAGTACGCCGAACGCGGATGTGCCGGGTGGTCATTCCTTAGATAGGAGTGATGCGGGGTGGTAATGAAATTTAGCTATTGCGTTTTTATGTGAAAATAACGTGAAAAGTCGATGGTCACACCATATGCAAGTAAAATTACTAAATCTCATACAAAAGACGCTTATGTGCATACCAAAACAGATGTCTCACAGTATTGCAGGAGTTGTGTAGTGTAAACGGAACCCGTACAAAAATGCGGTATTCTATGGGAGAGTCATTAGTGGTGCGCTTCCTTATAGAGACGCTTATGGTCGGACGTGCTCGGTGGTAACTACTACTAAATACCTGCAAATATTTGATTTTGTGGAGGGTTATGGATTGGTGTATTTTTCGGGTAAAAAACTGTGAGTCTCAAATGAAACTTCAAGATTTCAAATTTAGATTGAGCAAGCTTCAAAACTCTGTAGGCACCAAATGCTGTATAAGACCTAAGCTATCAGTACGACAGTAGGCCTGGCTAGGATAGAATCTTGAGGCTACGAAGGTTGAGTTTACCGATCGCCCTGCTGTGATTTATAAAACCCGTTTTCTAATGTTTTTCCTTTACTTGTTCGTACTGATGTACCCATCAAATACTTAATGTTGTGGTGGTAACAAAACTCCCGGTAAAAAAACAATCCAAAAAATCCAACGACAAAGTTTATTTCGGGGGGGGGGGGGGGGGGCTGTGCGCCACAGCAGTGCAGAAGGACCATAGGGCCTAATATGCACTACGTGTTAAACTAATAATTGATGCTGGTTCCAGTTCTGCTCCATAACATTGTTATTGCACACAATTAAAATTAGGGAGGTGCCATCAGAATTTTTCCTAAAAAGAACCTTCTAAAATGGTTCTAAGTAGAACTTAAAATGGGAACTTTTTCGTTATGTGCATGCAGCTCCATTTCTGTTTTCTAAATGGCCCTTGAAACATGTAGTTTCTACGAACGAACCTGGTCTGGTTTAGAAGCATGGATAAACAGAGATTCTGTTAGTCGCGTTAAATAAGGGTTGTCTTTTCGAGAGTAAGTTTTTGCCTTTTAATCAGTTTCTTCTGATTCTACGAACGGGGACAGGGCCGAGACACCCAGGTCTTAATTGTTTGCGTGTGTAGTGTGGGAAACCAACTCCATGAAAATAATGATAACAGTGGGCCTGCGGCTGGCAATGTGTGTCTGTTATTGCGCGTAAATGGGCCGGTTCATTGCATAGGTAACCACGCAGATTAAGATGGGAAAACTTTCTTTATTAAAAGATTAATTGGGGGGTTGTTTGGTGGCATTAATGGGCCTAAATAGGTTATATCAATTAATTTTAAGAGACTAAAACTTTTCTATATTTCCATACACGTCGAATAACAATCAACTTGGAGGCAGGAACATGAGTGAAATCTGTAACTGTAGTGCATTGAGTGTATTTTTTTTTGCACATCGATTCTGTGTTTTCTTATTATCAAGCAAACTTACGAAATCTAAAACTCAAATTTATTTTCAAAAATCCTTTTTTCTGAATGATACTTTTTAAAATAGCAGCGTATTTGGTACCAGTAAACTCTTCAGATTTTAGCGTGTTGTAAAGACGATTTATTCATCATTTTCTAAATTCATCACAACATGAGCTGCACCAAGAAACCTGATAGGCGGTCTTGCTTAGGGCGAATCCGGCAGATTTCAGAAACTGATTACGATTTTTTTAAGCACTTTGTATAGCAAACTACAAGAGCAATTGCATTCAAATTGTCCAGTTTACTTAAAACAATATTAGAAATTACATGAACAACTTAGTTTTTAAAAACTCTCGTCACTTGGGGTGTCTAAGGGCGCACACTAATTCATCCAAGTTATGTAATAACGCAAGTCGGCTATAAAAGTGCAAGGCTTAGATAGATTCTACTGGTCATTTATCATAACGGGAGCTCAAAATCGGCATTGATATCCAATGGACGAAGAAATGATGTCAAACCTTACATAACATTGAGAAACATAATCAGGTTTCATCGCAAACCCAAGATACGGCCGCGGATGTACACGGGTGGTCATTCCTAAATATGAGTGATGCGGGGTGCGTAATTAGCTATGCGTGTAATGTGAAAATAACGTGAAAAGTAGATAGTAAACAAATTCAAGGTAGACCATATTTTGTAATCACTTATTTTAAAAAAAAAACGCTTTATTTTGATACAAACACGATGTCTCCAGTATTGCAGGGAGTTGTGTTGAGTTGTTTAACCGAACCGTACAAAAAAGCGTGTATTCCTATGGGAGAGTATTAGTGGTGCGCTCCCTTTAGAGACGCTTATGGTCGGACGTGCTCGGTGGTTGTACAAAATACTACTAAATACCTGCAAAGTATTTGATTTTTGAGAGGGTTATGATTGGTATTTCGGGTAAAATGGGCGTGAGTCTCAAAGAAACTTCAAGATTTCAATTTAGGATTTGAGAAGCATTTTCAAAATGTCGGCCTACAACAATGCTTGTATAAGACCTAAGCTATCATGTATCGCCAGTAGGCCTAGGCTAGGGACTAGATCTTGAGGCTACTAATGTATGAGTTACCGATAGCCCCTGTGCTGTGATAAAATAACCCGTTTCTAAGTTTTTCCTGTTCTTGTTCTTACTGACGTACCCATCAAATACATTAAGTTTTGGTAAAAAACTCCGGTTTAAAAAAAATCCAAAAATCAAACGACAAAGTTTATTTCGGTGGGGGGGGGGGGGGTGCGCACCAGCAGTGCAGAAGACCATAGGGCCTATATGCATTACGTGTTAAAATATATGATGCGGTTCAGTTCTGCCTCCATCATTAACATTAATATGCACACAATTAAAAATAGAGTGTTTGCACTCAGAACTTTTCCTAAAAGAACCCTTCACAAATGGTTCTAAGGTAGAACTAAAAGGATTTTTTTCGTTATGTGCATGCAACTCCATTTTGTTCTACATAGGCCCGTGAACATGTAGGTGCTACGTTAAAGAACCTGGTCTGGTTTAGAACCATGGATCAAAACAGAGATTCTGTAGTCCCGTTTAAATAGGGGTTTTTTCGAGAGTAAGTTTTCTGGCCTTTTTAATCCCGTTTATTTCTGATCTACAGGAACGGACCGGGCCCGAAGACACCCGGGACTTAATGGTTTCTTGTCGGGGAAGAAACCCAACTCCATGAAAATAATGATAACAGTGCGCCTGAGGCTGGCAATGTGTGTTGGTATTGCGCGTACATTGCGTTGCTTAGGTAAACCACGCAGATACGCAATTTGGGAAAACTTTTATTAAAAGATTAATTTGTGGGTGTTTTGGTGCCCTTAATGCAGGCCTAAATAGGCTTATATCAGTAATTTTAAGAGACTTAAAACTTTTCTATATTTCCATAACACGTCAATTAACAACCTCATACTTGGAGGAACATGAGTGGAAATCTGTAAATGTAGCTCATTTGAGTGTATTTTTTTTTGCCCACGATGTTTATTATCAAGCAAACTACGAAATCTAAACCTCAAATTATTTCAAAATATCCCTTTTTTCATGAATGATACCTTTTTAAAATAGCAGCGTTTTGGTACCAGTAAACTCTCAGATTTTAGCGTGTAAAGACGATTTTATTCAGCATCTCTTTATAAATTCATCACAACATGAGCTGCACAAAGAAAACCTGATAAGGCGGTTGCTACGGGGACGAATTCCGCAGATTTCAGAAAACTGTAACGATTTTGAAAGCACTTGTAATAAGCAAACTACAGAGCAATTGCATTCAAATTTGGGCAGTTTACTTAACACAATATTAGAAAATGACATGAAACAACTTAGTTTTTAAAAACTCTCGTCACTTGGGTGTTATAAGGGGGCGCCACCACTTACGTCATCCACGTTTTATGTTAATAACGCAAGGTCGGCTCTCTAAAAAAAGGAAAGGATTTAGATAAGATTCTACTGGTAATATTTTCATAACGGGAGGCTACAAATCGCATGATATCCACTATGGGACGATAGAAATTGATGGCAACATTACATAACATGACGAACAAAAATCAGGTTTCATCGCCAAACCCAAGATACCGGGACAGCGGATGTGACACGGTTGGTCATTACTAGATATGCGTGATGCGGGGTGGTAAATTTAGCTATTGCGTTTTTAATGTGAAAATAACGTGAAAATGGATGGTCAACACCATATTCCAGCAAATTATAAAATCTTCCTAAAAAGCGCTTTATTTTGATACCAAAAAACGATGTCTGCAATATTGCAGGGAGTTGTGTAGCGTAACCGGAACCCGTACAAACATGCGTGTATTCCTATGGGCGAGTCATTAGTGGTGCGCTTCCTTATAAGAGACGCTTAAGATCGGACGTCTCGGTGGTAAATACTACTAAATACCTTCAAATATCAGCATATTTTGAAGAGGGGTTATGATTGGTATTTAGGGTAAAAAACTGTGCGTGCGTCTCAAATGAACTTCAAGATTTAAATTAGATTTTGAGCAAGCATTTTCAAAATGCGGCCTACACAATGCTTGTTTAAGACCTAAGCTATCAGTACGACATAGGCTAGGCTTAGGCTAGCATCTTGAGGCTTACTAATGTATGAGTTTACCGATCGCCCCTGCTGTGATTTAAATAACCCGTTTTCTAATGTTTTCCTGTTACTGTGTTCTAACTGATGTACCCCATCAAATCTAAGTTTTTACAAAAACTCCGGAAAAAAATCCAAAAATTCCAACGACAAAGTTTATTTCGGTGGTGGGGGGGGGGGGGGGGGGGTGCGCCACAAGCAGTGCAGAAGACCATAGTGCCTATATGCAATTACGTGTTAAACTAATACATGATGCGGTTCCAGTTCTGCTCCAAACAAATATTGCACACAATTAAAATTAGAGGTGCCCTCAAGATCTTTTTCCTAAAAAGAACCCTTCAAAAAATGGTTCTAAGTAGGAACTAAAATGGGATTTTTTTTCGTTATGTGCATGCCGCTCCATTTATGTTCTACTTAGGCCCTTGAAACAGTAGTTTACGAAAGAAACCTGTTGGTTTAGAAGCATGATCAAAACAGAGATTCCTTTCAGTCGCCGTTTAACTAAGGGTGTCTTTTTCGAGAGTAAGTTTTCTGCCTTTTTTCAAATCCCGTTCTTCGATCTACGAACGGGACCGTGCCCGAGACACCGGTCCTTAATTGCTTCTTGTCGGGGAAACCCACTCCATGAAATAATGATAACAGTGCGCAGCGGCTTCATGGTGTCGTATTGCGCCTAATGCGTTGCATAGGTAACCACGCAGCTTACGCATTGGGAAAACTTCTTATAAAATGTATTAATTTGTGGGTGTTTGGTTGCCTTTTAATTGCCTAAATAGGCTATCTCATTAATTTTAAGAGACTAAAACTTTTCTCTATTCCATAACACGTCGAAATAACATCATACTGGAGGAACATGAGTGAATTCTGTAAATGTAGACTCATTTGAGTGTGTATTTTTTTTTGCACATCGATTTGTTTTCTCATTATCAAGCAAACTAAGAAATCTAACCTCAAATATTTCAAAAAATCCCTTTTTCTGGAATTGATACTTTTTAAAATAGCACAGCGTATTTTGGTACAGTCAACTCTTCAGATTTTGCGTGTAAAGACAGATTTTTATTCTCATCTCTTTATAAATTCATCACAACAGGAGCTGCACCAAGAACACTGATAGGCGGTTGCTTACAGGGCCGAATTCCGGCAGATTCCAGAAAATGATAAAGATTTTAAGCACTTGTAATAAGCAAACTATAAGAGCAATTGCATTCAATTTGGCCAGTTTACTTAACAACACTATTAGAAACTTACATGAACAACTTAGTTTAAAACTCTCGTCACTGTGGTTGTTCTAAGGGGCGCACAGAAATTCATCCACGTTTTATGTAATAACGCAAGTGAGATAAAAAAGTGCAAGGCTTAGATTACACGATTCTACGGTCATTCTTCATAACGGGAGTACAAATCGCATGATACCACATGGACGATAGAAATTGATGTCAACATTTTAACATAACAGAGAAACAACAAATTCAGGTTTCATCGCAAACCCAAGATACGGCCGCGGGTGTGCACGGGTGGTTCATTCCTAGAATGAGTGATGCGGGGTGGTAAATTTAGCTCTTGCGTTTTACGTGAAATACACGTGAAAGTAGCTGGTCAACACCATATTCCAGCAAAATTTCTAAAATCTATTAAAAAAGCGCTTAATTTTGATACCAAACACGATGGTCTCAAGTATGCAGGGAGTTGTGTAGTGTACCTGGAACCCGTACAAAAATACGTGTATTCCTATGGGCAGAGTCATTAGTTGTGCGCTCCCTTATAAGAGACGCTCGCTTATGATCGGACGTGCTCGGTGGTAATATAATAAATAAAAAACCTGCAAATTTGATTTTTGAGATGGTATTTGGTATTTCGGGTACAAAACTGTGCGTGAGTCTCAAATGACACTTCAAGATTTTAAATTTAGATTTGAGCAAGCATTTTCAAAAGTAGGCCTAACACAAATGCCTTGTATAAGACCCTAAGCTATCGGTAACAAATAACAACTGATTCTATAATATTGATACCATTTTCGCACTTATCAAGTAAAACAAAAACAGGGGAATCTATCACAATAAAACCTTGGCAAGTCATTATTTTTGTGTGCCTGCCCTAAGGCAGGGAAGACACATAGGATCACATTTGTACCACTGTTGTTGAGTCTGTTGATTGTAGTTGTTGATGTCTGTTGTGGAAAAAGGCGTTAACATTTGGCCTTGTACTATCCACATACATACATTGTTGATTTAAACCAAAACTCTGTCCACAGTGCAACTTGGCCATCACCAATTTGTTGATGAGTCAAAGTCATATACAAGGTCAAAGGTTCATGTGAGGGTCAAGTGTAAAATAGGCTGAAAACTGTAAAATCGACCTCATATGAAAAGTTGAAAAGTTCAATGTGACCAAACTTGTTTATGGTGTACTTTGCCAAACCCTCATGTTTTTATTAGGTCAAAGGTCACATATCAAGGCAAAGGTTTGTGAGGCCTATCATTCACAAAACCGCGATGGCAGGCGAACAACAAGCGGGTATGGGACAGATGTTGTTTTTATTTTAAAATATTACTGAGCACGTAAATAAGAGCAAGTGACTAATAAACTTTGAAAGATTTATGGGGAATATGTACAAACTTATTGTCCTGTTCCTGAAGGATACAATGAAAGTGCATATAAATAGCAAAAATTGATGAAAATTTCTTCCTGAACTATTCATATTAAAAGTTGTTGCAAATCTAACCTTTGTTTTTTGTTTTATTTCTTAATATGTTATTTTAAAGCGTGTGATCTGGCATCTCATAACATCAATGAGGGATTCTGGGCCTTAAAATCAACTAAAGTAATGACAAAAATATGAACTTTAATAATCAAAACGCAGTTTTGATGGAGTCGTCAAGTGGTGGACGAAGTGTGATCGGGTCACCCACCTTAATGCTTGTGGATTCATTTTGCAGGCTAATTGTAAAGAGCTGCTGATTGTTTGTTTTTTCCCCTTTTAAGGTCAACCCAACAGAGATAGTGTGTTTGCTTATTCGGTTCTTTTTGCTAATAATTGATTTGGATTTTGTGGCAGTTTTAATGCATTATATTTGAAATAATAAATTTCCCAAATTTGTTACAATCGCTGTATTCAGGAGAAGGCTTCTTACGTGTGATGCAACACGTGAGCGTTTGAAGGCCCTATGGCCTGGTAATGGATTATTGAGAGACGAAGAAGCAAGTCATCAGAACAGCATGCACAGGCACAGAGGACCCAAAGCCTGTCCCAGACCAGTTGGTTAAAATTTGTTTTGATCTAAGTAATCAACTAAAATAAGATTATTGAAGGAAAATATGTGAATGATACATAACTGCACTAACAAAAAACTTTTGGAATATTGAAGTCAAAATTTTACATATGAAAACTGATGGAAGTCATTTCATGTTGCCCACACAATGCTTATCTGCCCAATTGGCTACTTTGAATATCAAAATGCTCTCAAGGCCATTTGGCGGGTGCCGTGGTTGGCGGCCCAATTTGTTGTATCATCAAAACCAATGGTTAGGTAAAAATTTTTGACCTTACTTTTTGCCCTCCCTGGCCGTGCCTAAACCAACTTTTTTGTTGGCAACATTGTGTATTGTTAAGCTTAAAACAACAAGAAAGGACTGCCATGCCATCACCCAGTGACAAACAATGACCAAACACGGCTGAACGCAACGGCTCATTCGCAACGAGACGCAACGTGGCAGGCGCGCGCGACGAAAGCTAGCAAAATGCGGTTTGAAGCGAGCGCTTCAACATAAAAATAAACTCAATAGCGCGGCGTACAACCTGGGTTCAATTAAACGAATCGAACCCGGGATTCAGCCAATGAAAAAATTGCTTACATTTTACAGCACGCTGGTTTAAGAATATACCATTGGAAAAGACAAATATCAAAAAAGTAAACGATTACATGTACATGATAGGCAATAACCAAGTATTGTGAACAAAAACATGCATGTGACACAGAAAATCTGAGAAAATGTTGCTAAACTGGAAAATTTGCCAATCCAAGCAAGGGTTACAAAAATTGATGTATGCCTACTTGCCAGTAGACCATGGCATAAGATCCAGTCAATTTTGTGTCACCTCACATTGTATGGTTTTGCACTGAATATAACATTTTACAAATAAGACCATAAACCATCCTAGCATTTTGGACGTCTGAATGGGGGTGCATGTTGAGTCTTCAAAAAGTTGTAATCACTCCAAAAAGTGAATTTCCAGCACCAGATACGATAATCTGAACCTGAGACAATGTCCCCAATGACTTCATCCCACCTTTCACTCTTGCTATACTCTCACCTCAAAATTTTACACAAGAGGGACATCTTTTCACAAAGAGTGTCATCTTTGTATAAAAATGTTAATTCTACAATATGTCACTGCATACAGGATTCCTATGATGTCAGTCTTTACTTCAAATCAGGGAGTATAGCTGGAACAATGTGAATCACCTCATGCAGCCAGTCTGTCAAGGTCACATGTTTCTTGGCATGATTACTTGTACAGCAACAGAAGCCATAGATTTGAAATTAAATTAGTGCATGAGCAATCATTTATGTACAAAAAGCTGATGGTAAGGCAGCATCTAAGATAACATTTACCTTCCCATTGTAAAAGGAGTAAGTCCCCACATGGGTGACGATGGAGTCGTCCGTGGATCCAGCACCATAGAGAAACGATTTGCCTACAACCTATGGCGGAAAAACTACGCACTATGTAGACAAGGCGCAGACAACTCAAACAAGGGATCGTAAGTCAGTGAGGAGTAGGACCGGTAGATTTGCATTATAAATACTACAGCCTCAACATGGAAGGGAATTCCTTGTTGTGTTTTTCTAAAATGAACTCCTTCTTTTGCCATGATTTTCTTGTTTATTTTCTTTTTCTTGAGATGCTAGTTTTTATTGTGTATTTGATTAAGAATGTAAAAATATAACTCTTCTGCTGAGTTGTTAAAGCGGTAATGCCATGTCATATACAACCTTCATGTTGTAGATTCAGTGGCAGGGGGATACAACAAAAATACATAACCTAAAAGTGAGGAAACGAGCAGATAGTTTTTATGCACCTCATAATGCCTTTGTTTTTAATTTGCAGCTTATAGAAGGAAAGAGGAAGACAAGAGCTTCAAAGTTCTTTGCCAAGGTAAGCCATATCAATGACAAACAATTGTATACTTTATTCTGTAAAATACTACAATATGCTCAAAAATTACTCCGGTGGTGACAGTTACTAAAAAAGATTACAGCAAGAAATCCAAGAGGTTTTTTGGCCGAAAGTGGACACACCTTTATTTTAGCCATCATAAGAGACAGTCACATTGGTTGAAATCATCCCAACCATGGACTAATTCATCCTTTCATCGAGGGCTTGACATGGAAATATTGGAAAAATAAAATTTGGGCATTGCTGAATACGAAATGACAAATGTGATATTAGAACTGCACTGTGTAACCTTTTAAGCTACCGAACGTGGTATTATAGAAGAGTGGAAATTATATTTGTAGGAATCATGTTTGATGCCTGTTCCTTTTCCAGTGGAAGGCTCAGATTCCAGTATTAGGTTCATTGATGTTTTAGTTTGTCTTCCTTCTTGCCCTAGACAGCCACAATGCCTTCCCAAACCATTTATACTATAATTTGTTCTTATCCTTCTTCTACCGTCTCAGTTCCTAGATTTTGCCAGTCCAAGACCAACCAGAGGCACAAACGTATTTCTTTTTCCAATTTCAATGCCCTGGTCTCCTCTGTTGAAAGAAAAAAGAAATGATTCATCATAAGTACAACCTAACAAACCCGGTAACATACTTTAACCTACAGCCATTCCAGTAGTGGAGCAGTAGAAATGGTAAAATGATTCTTGGTGCTTGTTCTACTTCCTCTGCTATGTTTGTTTGGCCTCTGATAGAAGAATATTCCAGCGCATTTTCCCACTACTTGTGTATCATCCACCGATTCCCACATGCTTCCGGACGTGCTTCAAACAGAGAGAAAGAAATGGTAGCAAGGTAAATTGTCCTCACTGTAGGACTTAGCTGAGGTCAAGGTGATTGTTGCATATAGCTGAAATTTATCCAAGCTGTGAGATACTTCCAATGACCACAAAATTGTTGCTAGTTTTATGTTTTCTATCTTGAAGAATGACTGCAACCATTTGTGCTGGGGGGAACTAAGCTATCCAGAGACATACATCACATCACATAGTTTGAAAGAATTCCCAAATGCTGGTTTTTTTAGTATTAGATTATGACTGCAGCTCATTCACAGCTCTTAATTAATTTCACTGGCCTTTTAGTAACATGCAGGTAATTCGTAATTGGAATGTTCAAGCCATAAATCTGGAAGACGAATAGTGATTATGGGATATCTCATATCCAAACCACGGCATACATGACTTCTGAGTACGATGTAACAATTAGCAATATGTGCACTCCATTTAGGCTATAGTAAGGGTCAGATAGACGCATTAATTTAGACATGACATGTTGTGTATGTAAGACAATCCATTAATTGCAACATATATGAAAACAGCAGAACACCAAAACTAAAAACTGATTGGTATTGCACAGCATCTAGTTATATGGCAAGGAAAACAGGAAATGTTTGAGTTCTTCATGCGCTTAACGTTAGATGTATAGAGTGTTATCATGTCTATAACTTCTCTTGCTTTCAATATATAATACATGATACACCACATTTTTGGTAGTATGTGGTATTTGTAAGTTTCTCACTTATTTGATTGAACTCACTGTGTGCCACACACTTACTCCCTCTTTGGCAATCCAGTGAGAGGCCTCCCCATGCCTCTCCTACGCCCCCAATGTGATGGTGTGCCAGGTATGGGATCGGTGTTGCATGATGGGTAGTTGTTATCGGATACCCAATGTCCCACAATGCAATGATTATATTGCATACTTGGAACAAAAATTCAGTGTTTGCCATTTTTGAAATGCCTTTTAAGTGGAGAACCGGTTAAGGATAATTTGTTATCAAAATTCTGTTCATGTGAGACATCCATGGAGATATGCCAACTGTGATTGTCTCATTTTTAGGCGTTATGTCAAAATGTCAGTTTCTAGATAGAATCGCACTGAATTTTGCTTTCTTTCAATGATGCTTATGCTGGGATATTGATAAAACAATATTTGCACACATTGGGATGATAGCACACCACCACCACCACCGATTTGTCACCAAAACATGCTTTTAATGTATAGAATTGGTTGGATATAATTATTAGCTCAAGTCACCACCAAACACCCATTGTCACCATTTTTTTTCAACCACCATCCAATGAAGATACCATTCATGGAAGTGTACATTATGTACGGCAAGTGATCCATTTTTTGCACCACCACCACCACTACCACCCCACCATCACAGGCTTTACATCTAAGACAACAATGCATTCCATAAATGTACATGCTCTGTACAATATTCTTCTACCCATTAATGTAGCAAAAACTGGTCAACCTAATTGAAATAGCTTATATCCCTGTTGTAAGTAATAAAGTATATGAGTTCTCCCAAATTGTGTGGCTGTTAGCATACTAGGGATATAGTGAGCTTGATTATTGTAAGTTATGCATTAAAAATGACATTTGGTTGACACAATAAAGACACTATCGGTGATTTACCCGAACGATGTCAAAATATTGGAAATTTGCCGAAATAGTTTAAAATGTGAAGGAAAGTCTGTAGAATTTCGCAATGTCTATTTTTTGCGACGTTACTCTATGAAAAATAAAAGAAAAGAAGCAAACCGATGGCCATGCAAAGATACAAATCCCCATTCAATTATGTGATTGCAGAAAGTTGTACCGTACGGACAGTTGAATGAATAAAATAACCCGATTTTGTCCTTATTAGGATGATTGCAGTCTTGTGCATTGTTAGGGTGGGTATGTTAGCGCAGATAACGATACTCTGTTCCACCTCGAAGTATGAAGTAGCGACGCTGACGTATACATTGAAACCGACTTTTCAGCGCACGCGTAGGTAAAGAAGTAAAGCCTAGCCGCACTGCAACTGAAAGGCAGGCCACTGGGTGTACGCGCGCGTCGCACTCATAATTCAGACGAGACAAAGTATATACCTGTTACAGACATGCACCAAATCTGATTTTTGACAATTTTCGATTTCAATTTAGAAAATCATAGGTAGTGCTTTAAGTAGAAGTTTATCAGAAAGTTCTGAGATCACTTTTATCCTTCAAAATGCAAAATATAGGATTAGTGAGTTATGGGTATATCTTTATACTATTGGATTATTCTTAAAAATTGAAAAAATTCACACAGAATCTTTATAACTAACTAAAAAAACTCTTTCAACTGTGAGTAAAATTCTGATATTGCTAACAGTTAGTCGTGGCTTTGCTGCAGGTTTGAAAACCATTTGAAAGCCAAATACTAGGCAAAGAAAGACGACAAAGGGTTAGGCTCATTTGAATGCATTTTTTTAATGCTGATTTAAAATAATATGATCATGAAAATGCAAGATTTTGAAATTAAAAAAATTTACATGTCAGAAACTTGTGTTCAAATAAAAACAAGTCAATAATACAAACTAAATATTGCATTATTGTAATCAGTAGACTTTAAACTGAGCTCAGAAGACTTGGAATTATTTTACCACTAACACATCTTTTTGAGTAGAGATAAAAACTGTCTATACTTTGTTAATCACCAAAGTTGGGCCAGGACTCTTCACACCGCGACTTGATATAGAATAGCGCGGGCACAACTGTAAGCAACAACACCTACCGCAGCTGGGCACAGGCGGGGGTATCGCGCGCGCAAAGCTTATGGCTAGGAAACGCGCGTGTCAAAATGGAGTTTACTTTCACGCGCGGGGATAAACAAAAGAACGAATAATATTTGCCTATTAGGTGATGAACAAAGTATAGAGAATACACACCCTCATCCGGTAGAGGTTTCATATAGAAGTCACATTGATGCAAATGAGGTATTGCTATTCGTTCCGTCAAGCGCTACTGACACAAAGCCATACAGCGCATGGCGGATATCAATTGTAAGACATCATTTGCATCAATGGGATTCTATAGGAAACGTCTACCCTCCATCACCAGTTTAGCCATAAATAAAGCAGCCAGAAGCATGTTGTTCATTACAACGACATTACTTTTCACCTGCAGATACCATATACATGTTATTTAGCTCAGACAGTGACATTGGTATGTTAAAGGTACAACCGGTAATTATTTTTTTCTCACCTCGCCTCGTACTAAAACTGACCAATTTCACTAAGAATTCAGAAAAAAAACCAACCTACTGAGAATAGCCTGTATTTCCCAATAAAAAGTTCCAGCATGTAGTTTACCACTCCATTTTGAAGTTTGTAGAAGGTTTAAGCAAGTTGTGTAGTAGTGAAAGTAGTCTGATTGTAGTATCCATCGAATCTCTCAGGATGATAGTGGGTAGTGTTCACATCTTGTACGATGTAAAAGAGTAGTGGGTCTTATGGGCAGTTGATAAGAACATTATTGATATGGCTGATCTGAATATGAGAATTGATTTCCAAACGGGCCTAAATCCACTGTTGAGTGTAAAGATTCTTTAGTTATTAGAGAATAAGATAAATAGTGTAAAAACACACATTTGACACTAACTTCACGTTCCAAGCATACTCGGGTTCCAATTTTGGGCTTCACTGTTTTCTGGAAAATTTCTGGAAAGTAGGAATTTTGAAAAAGTATGAAATATCTTGCAGAAAATGATAAAAATATTCAACTTTTTTGCATGAAAATAATTGTTAGCCATCAATATTAGCAAAACTTAACCTTAAAAAGGTAATTATTGAAAGCGCAATAATACTTCAAACATAAAAAAATACAACAGCACTGGCGGCCATCTTGAAAAAACAAGTATAATAACGCGCTAGAAGAGTTTATAAGCAATATCGATGCAGTTTTCAATTTTCTTTTCCGCCAGGGAGAATTCACTCTTCAGTGAATTTTGTTTTGAGAGGTTTTATGGGAAAATTGAAAAAAAATTGGTCTGCACATAGTTTAAAAAAGGGTCTAAATCGACTTCCACAAAAAATAAAGAAAATACATAAAAATCTGTAAAAATCGGGCAGCAAATTCTGTTTTCTCATGAGATCTTTCATTGACAACAAAATTATATGAATTGATAAAGTGCACTGTGATAAGTTTAAAAAATGGTAATTTTTCATGAACTATGAAAAGTGGATTAGGCTCTTGAGAAATCATCTCTTCTATATGTCAGATTCTGTCTTCCTGAATTACAGTCTCACAAAAATTCCTTTTCATCCAAGTAATCAATTATGCATACCTGTATAGTTAATATAACTGATATAGGAAAACATGTAAAATTCATACAATGTTGACCCGGTATATTGTCAGATAGTGCATCACATTTTGTTTGTTATGCTTGAGTTCAAATAAGTTGAAATGCATTTATGCCACTGCACATCGGGAAAATTGTTGAAAAATATTGCTCTAATTTTCGTTTGGAGATTTCCTCAGTTGCCAAGTTACTTCTCAATGAGAAAGACTTTTCAAGAGTTCACTCATTAACATTTATATTTTTGAGATTAATAAAATATTAGTGTTGTCTGCCAAAGAAGACACCAGTCGCATGACCTGGGATAGCACGATACGGCGGTGTCGCTGTCCGGCCAGCTTTTGTGAGATTCTGGTCTAAGGTTAAGATATAGTTAATTCATCAATTTTGCTATTTTTGAAGTGTGTCAACTTTGGGTAGTATTACAAGTACTATGATGTTTGAGCATGGATACAAGTGAAGGGTCATAATGAAGAGTGCCAGTAATATTTTGACCACTGATGTTCATTACACCTCCAGGGTCATCTCATCTTCAAAATAGAAACAGAGCAATATAGACATAAAGTGGAATTTTCCAATGTTTTGTTTATTTGGGTTTTATTTGCGCTGATTGTTTGAGCAAGATAGAATTGCAACCGATTGGTGTGTCCGTCAGCAATATTTAAATTACAGTTGACTGTTCAATGCATTTGGTTCATGAAAAAACTAATACTTAACTGGAAGCCTGCTACAAAGCTTGGATTTAAAGAAGAATATGAACAGAATTAATATTTTTATTAGCTTGCAATTTATATATTTGGTTGCAGTTTGGTTCATCATTGAGCACCTTATCATTACATTAGTTGTGAGTAATATATTGCGTGGTACAACCATTGATGCGAGAGTTAATAGTTGAGATATTGTTTACCGCAATTTGTTTTCTCATTTATCTTGTCCTTGATTCTAGCCTTGTCTGCAAACTCAACCATTTTAGTACGACAAGAAATCAACCTGTTGGTAAGTTGTGTACCTCAAACCTGATTGAGGAAAATGATCGTCCTAATTTTGATTGAAATTACCATCTCAGTGGTGCTTCATTTATGTGTGAGAACCAGAGGACTTAAAGGGGAATGCTGACGTGGTTCAACTGGAAACAATGCATGCAGGAGAGTTGTTGTTTCATGTAGCGCAAGACCTGTCTTGATGCAGTAGGGAAAGTTTGCAGCACCGAGGGGGGAAAGGAAATATGCCTGCTTATTCCAAGGCAATTACCCATGAGGGCATGGGGAGTTACATATTCCCTCTATTTAATGGTGAGAGCATTATTGCAACAACGACAATAACTTTATTGTGACTATAAATTGTTAATGTATTTTTGGTAATCTAGAAGTACTCTATTAAAAAATATAAGCATTTAGAACTGTGATAGATTTTTCGCTCACTGCAGTGCGTGATCTGGGACTGTATCATCCACAGGTCTCCGATAGGGCCCAGTCCATAGATGCTAGGTAAGCGTGTTATTACTGACTGTGAAAACACTTACAAAATTGTGTGTTCACTCTCAGATATCCGTGTGCACTCGGTAGGTCAACAACTCCCCTTACTCCATTAATGGTCAAACACCACAAACAATGTAAATGAGGAATAGGGCCAGTGATTTGACAATGGTGGTTTTACACGGTATATGTGAAATCGTACCCCATGATTCGCCTCATCAAACATTTGAATTAATATCACTAAAAAATAGGACTTCCATCCACATATTTGCTTTGGTTGATCTTTTCCTATACGTTACTGGATTGATTCACTCAGACAATGTTGTCAGTTATGCACAATGAGTTATTGAGTTGTTGTATACAGAATGTTAACTTCAATTTGAATTCCAATTAAAGCGACTATAAGTGATCATCGAAAAATCCTTGAAGATATTTCATTTTCTTAGGAATGTACTTTTTGCGTCATCTGCTTTTTGCCAAGAATAAGACACAGGGATTACTTTGGTAGAGTGTGTGTATGTGTAATCTGTGTGTGGGGGGGGGGGGATGGTTCCTGATAACACACTTCTTGTGTTTGCATACAGACCATCAGTGACCATGAAATTACCTAGTGGTATTTGGTGTTTTGCAGTCCAAGTCTGGGTATTTAGGGGCTTATATTAAATTATGGGTGGAGTGTTAGGGGGAAGTGGATAAAAACCCAAAAATATTTGTTAAAGTGGAGTCTTTGATTGAAGATATCTTATCTTCATTTTCTAGTGAATAATTGTTGAAATTTATATCTTCCCCATAAACAGTGTGTGATGAAACACAGCTCTGACATGGTGAAGAATTCCATTGTGATCTTCTTCCGACATGCTGCTGAGGATCTTGCAAGCACACCCAACGTAAAGAAACAAGCGGTCGCTCACCCACATCAAGGCCCCTCTAATGCCTAAGACAAGCCCAGCTGCCATACGTACCGGGGTGCCTAAACCAGTATTAACACGTCTATCCAAACTTTGGTAGACATCATTTTGGGCAAGATATTTTTGTGTAAGTCATGCAGCGAAAACTAAGAATTGGTTCTGAAAGAGATTATTGTTAAGCATTTAGTTACATGGATATATCGTTTTATGTGCTAAAATATCATCACATCAGTGTTTGAAAACACGTATGGCCGAACCCATAATGTTGATTCTGAACCTACCAACCTTTCACAAAGGACCTTATAAAACAAAATAACAAATGTGGTGTGGACAAAATGTTCACTCAATGTCGTCGCTCACTATTGTAATCTACTAGTATTCTATCAGATGAGCATGAGCTCTTTTTAAGGTGTTTTTTGTTTCAATACATGTTTCTCTTTCTTCTAGGGATGGCTCACTGAAGCGCAAAACACTCGACAAGTAAGCTTCCCTTAGGTAAATTATGTTTAGGAATAATGAAGCTATAATTTATTTTGCATGGAGATGTGTTTAGAACTGTTTTGACCCGGACCTTGACCTTTCCTGTGTTTTTTGGATGTACCGCATTCTTAATAGAAGGTGCCTGTGTTTTCAGGAAACAGAATCAGAGCTGCAAAGAATATTTTGTTAATTTGATCATCTGTAATGGAGGTCTTATAAAGGCAACATATTTAACTCTGTTGGATCCTGTTAGCACCAGTCTTTTATCACATTCATCTTTAAAGCATCCAGTATTCTAATTGTTTTGATCTCATTTGTTGGCAATAGATTACATGATTGATCGACAAGTAGACTAAATCATCTGAGATGCTCCTCTACATTCCCTTTACTATTTATTTGGGAAATTTACAGCCTTTCCTTTTTTCATCGGAAGCTAAAATTTCACAAATTTGCTAAAAATTCACAGTCCAGATTTTGAGGAAAAAATAGGCGCCTTTGTCGTGAATTTGCCACAAATCTGTACTCGTTTAGCCTATGGTTACATTTTTATCAGAAATTAGTACAAATATGGGTCTGAGCTTATATCATGTACCAGGATGTGTGTAATCTGTTCAGTAAAAAAATGTTTGCACTGGAGACTGCACGACTATTTAATGCTACTGTATTGCCCTTGCAGTTAATGATAAGGGAATGAGATTTTATTGTTTTTAATCCTTAATAGAAACCATGACTTTACGTCTTCTTAATCAAATATTATTTTGTCACTAGGTGACAAACAGCTTTTGAGCTACGATGTGACCATACTTTTGCAGCCCTAGAATCCCTAAGTTCTGAAAAAAAAAAGATGTGTATATATGCACATGATAGTGATATGTTCCCCGTGTCATTAAAGTGATTGCTAACAATTTTATTCTTCAGAAGGAGCCACTCCATTCCAATGGTGTGTGTTGATTTGTACAAAAAGGAACAGTTATACAATCGTCATCAAATAGTGGCTTGTTTAGGAAGAAACCGCTAATATTAAAGGATGACTTTAATGAAGAAAATGGATACAAAGTTGTAGTAACCCTTTATAAGAAAATATTACATTCTCGGAAATCACACACACAACAAATCAAATGGTGAGCTGAGATCTTGCTTATCTTAAGAAAAGAAGATTCCACCTGGAAACATGTGTAATAGGTTGGCATTGCTTCTTTGATTCAAATCCCTGCTGAATGCATCCAAAACTTTCACCCCTATATATATGCAGTGGTATCCCAAACTGTAGTAAACCTTGTGTTTAGGGGTGTAGGTACTTTATTTGCATACTTTTTAAATTCTTCTTTTGTCAAGTTTGAAGTTCACTTTAGGTTTTCATTTCAAACTGCAGGACCTCTGTTACAAGAAGAGAGTAATAAGGAGGGGGGGGGGGGGGGGGGGGGGATGATCTGGAAAAACAGCGCAAGAGAATGCAGGGAATGCACTGTTTATTGTTTTTGTATTTATTTTTTTGACTCAGACCACAAACATCCGTAGGCATATGGCAAGTCATGTTAAAGGTGCTTTTAAGTTTGTCAATATCTCATTTGACCTTCATCTTGTGGGAAATTTTGCATTTACATTTGGAATTTCTGTTTAATATTTTTGATGCAAATTTCACATGATCACTAATCTTCTCTAAATTCATTACACTGAACTGATTTCCTTACACCAAGTTGGACTTGAAAACATATGAATTTCCATTGAAAGGAAGGGCCCCCAAATTACCATAATACACCCTTAAAAAGAGGGAAAAATGGTCTCGACCATTGACCCCAGGTCACACCTGTCGACTTAGCTATTCCTCAATTCCGTTTGGCCGCCAGTCAGAACTGACGTGTTACCGCAGCCTGTCTATTTAGCAGCAAAAAATTATCTGAGATTTTGATTATCGGACTTGTTGTCATCTCATCGGAAGACTCCTATTTTTACTGATAACCAATCTATCTGTGATATATACTGGATTATATAATGGATTTATAGCGCTCTATTTGGTCGGAATAAACGGAGACTTTTACGCCGTCGGAGAGCTCTTGTTTTGTATCCTTTTTTGCCGCCCTTGCGGTCATCTGATCTGTGGTCGGCGGGACACCCATAAGGTAACAAGGCAGCCATTGACGCACGCTGTTGCGGCTTGTTGACTGCCTGACGATATGGTGGAGTTTGTTTGTTTTTTGTTATCGGGCTTGATCGCTACACATTATGTGTTTGGTGTGCGTATTATTTTTATGATTAAGCGTGTGGTTATACTTAATAAAATAGGTGAAAACTGTGTTTGAAAAAATTTCTTTAACCGTTTTGACTCCAGTGACAGAGTTGCGGTTTTGTGTCTTGACGTTTTTGCGTACCGGGAGTCCTCCACGGCACGCTGAGTAATTTTCTTACGGTTTTTTTTATTGCCGCACGCTATTCCATCTAGCAACTCACGCTCACCTCGTGTCTCTCACTGGCGCAAAATTGACATTGCTGCCCTGCCTCCAGTCATGAGTGGGGGACCCCCCACCCCTTAGGTAGTGCCACAGGCAATGTTTCACACACCGAAGCGGTGGGCTCCTCTTTCTGTCCGGACTTTACCGGATGCTCGTGGCCCAATCATTGGGAAAAGGGGGGGGGGGCCATGGGGGACGACGCTCGTGCTGCGTCACGGGAAGGGGGGGTGGTGGGGGATCGGCTCCGGCCGGGGTTCGTCCAAGCAGCCGCTGCTGTCTGGGTGCTCCCCGAGGTTGAGTTGAAGCTTAGGTTCTTCGGGCATGCTGATGTGGTGGATGGGCCCCCCCCAGTCGGTGCGCCACCGGCCGCTAGCCTGCATGGTTCAGGCCTAGGGGCGATTCGGCGGCAGGATAGCGCGGTTGTCTTGCCAATCCCTAGGGGCTTGGCGGGGTTAGGAAGTTCCCGGTAGTGGTGAGTGGTTCGGTTGGATTGGTGCCAGGCCCAGGTCGCCCCGGGCTTGATCCATCGCCGTTGTTGTTCACACCTAACGTGGTTGCCGTCCCGGTGTCTTCGGGCACTGCGACCTACGACCACCGTGGCCATTACTTCGGGGTATCTGTCATCGGAAACCCTGGGGCTTGGCCTCGGCTTCCACTTTGCGGAACGCCACCACGGTGTTGAATACGCCTCGCCTGCACCCAGCTGGACTAGCCTTGCTAGTTATGCAGGGCCTTCCCAGCCGGCGCCGCAAGCTACTCCGGGCCCTTCGGGGCTAGGCGTGGCGCGTGGTGCTTCGCTGGGTTGGCCTCCGCAGATGCCCCCAGCTGACTAGGTCGGATCAGGCCTCATCATGAGGGTACGTCTGCTACGGTAGCTAGTGCTGGCTTTCCCCGGCACCGGTCTCCGAGGCGGGGCGGGTCCGCCTATGGTGGCGGTACCGGTGGGTGCCCCTGCCCTCTGGCGTTCTGCGGGCGCAGACTTCGTGGCCTTTACCCATGCGGGGACACAGTACCGCAGCGCAAGCCTGACTTCTCGGGCTAAGTATTCCCCGTACGTGGCTTACCCCCCCAGTCGAGCTGGACTGCTGGGGTGGGACAGCGTGGCAGGTCTTCTCGACCGGGGCTTACGTTTGCGGCGGGGAGCCACACCCAGGCTATATAGTCAATCCGAGCCTCCGCATCGGCGGCAAGCACCGCAGGCAACCAGCGTGCCTGCTGTCGGGGATGCTTCTTGACACGCTTTCGCGCTCGGCAGTTGCCGACGTTGCTGCAGCAGTTTGTCTTTTGGGAGCCGATCATGCTGCAGCGGTACAGCCTGGTACTGGGCCGGGGCAGGGCGGTGTTACCCCGGTCCATACCCCTGCGGCTTACTGCCTGGGACTTTCTCGGCCTGTTACCCTATCAGGGTCGGGCTGGGTGCCGTCGAACCTTATGGCTCCTGTCGGCCCCAGCCCACGACAGTTTGGCTTGGTCCCCGCGGGGGGCCTCTGGTGTCGGCCGCCCCCCAGGTGGCGTATTCGCTCGGCCTTCCACCTCAATCCGCTCGTTCGTTGCCACGTCCCTACCACGGGACTCTTACTGGCCGCAGACCTCCCGATGTTTCGGAGGAAAGCGGATGGAGGGGGAGGATACGGAGGAGGAGGACAATGTCGGGCCGGATGCGCCTTCGAAGCCATCGACGCGTCCCGCGGCAAGCTTCGGAGGCAGGACAGGTGGACTCTTCTTCCCGCGCTGCAACCCATCAGGTGCTGCGCGGGCGCGCTGAACCGCTCTCTACTCGCCTGCCTTTGGCGCCACCGAGCGGAGTGCGAGGAGGACAGCTCAATCTGGGCCTTCACATCCTCCCCTCAGGAACGCGTCCAGGCGTTGAGGCTTCCCACGACGTTTGTCTTCTGTGGAAGCGCTCGGGGAGGTCAACTCAGAAGAAGTTCTCATCGTACCCGGTGAATACTTTCGCCAGGTCGTTGAGAAACGTTGAAGGGGACTTTGGCTCCTTCCTGAGGACTCCGACCGTAGATCTTGACCGAGCTGCCAAGTTGCCGACGGGTAAGGCCACCCCGACTGCGTTCTCCCCCTTCTGGGGGACCAGTTTGAGCAACCTAGACCTGGCGGTGACCTCTGGCATTAGGCTGGGCGCTTTCTCTATGGTCCTCGCCCGCGACCTCAGATCCTCGTTGGCGAGGGTGGAGTTTTCTTCCCGGAAGCCTCCGAAGCTTTGACTGTCCTTATTGGCCTCGAGAGTGACTCGGCAGTCCGGAGGCTTCAATGTCGTTGGCGCGTCGCACCTAAGCTTCCTGCGCGCGATCAATGGCCTCTGCTTCACTCTGCGTACCCGGAGCGCCACTCTAGCATCGGAGGTCTCTAAGCCCAAGCCCGAGTCACGGGACGTCATCTTCGGAGGTTCGTTCGGTGTGATTCACTGCTTGCACCTCAGCGGAACGCGTTAGAGTCGGAGCAGGTAGGCACTCAAGGAGGCTCAGGCGAAGATCTCCTCCTCCAGGGGATCTTCGGCTAAGTAGAAGAAGAAGCGCTCGCGTTCCTCTTTTCCAGCCGTGCCGCCAAGGCAGGCGAAATTCGAACACCGCCCTCAGCCACCCAAGAAGCCCGCTGAAAGTCTCGTCCCCCTCCCAAACAGCAAGGCGCCTGGGAAGGGGAAAGAAGCCTTCGTCCTGAGGGCACGGCGCGGAGGCGGGGGTCTCTCCTTCGGGACGGGAACCTTACCACCTACGGTGGGCGGCGCTTACAGCTCTTTGTGCGGGAATGGCAGCCATTTCTCCCCGCCAACCCTGGGTGCTGCGTGTGGTGGAGCGGGTGGTGTGCGGTACCGAAAAGAGTTCACCGCGTCACCCCCAGCGACTTCCACGGTGAGACCTACCCCGCTTCCGGGGAGCCGAAGAAATCAAGTTTTCTGGCCGAGGGTCTCGGACCTCTGGCGGGGAAGGGTGCCATTTCCCGGTCGACCCCCCCTTCCAGCGAGGGGGTCTGGTCGACGTTCTTCTTGGCTCCCAAGAAGGCGGGGGATTGGCGTTCCCATCCTGGAACCTGCAGAGTTTTGAAATCAGTTTATAGGCCGAAGAAGGTTCAGGATGGAAAAACTCTCGCGTCAATCCTGCGCTGTCCTTGAAGGGGACATCGGCGTCGTCTTTGGATCGGTGACAGCCGCCTACCTGCAGTCCCAGTCGCAAAATCCGACCGACGCTGGCTCCGATTCAAATCGAGGGCCAGTCGTACGACTCCCGTGGCCGTGCCTCCTTCGGCATCTCTCCACCCTCTCCCAGGGTCTTCCACGGATGGTGACCCGGGAAGCTGGGGCCCTTCCTCAGGAGTCAGGGGGAAACTCTGCATTGTACCTGGCAGACTGGCTGATCTACGGTCCGTCGCCCAGGCGACGGACGCTCCCGAACATGGTCAGTCGTAACCGTTAGGTCGTGCACGAGGTTGGTTATTGTCAACTTCGACCAAATCGAGCCTTTCCCCCCTCTCAGGACCTGACCGGTTTGGGTGCTCGGCTGCAAACTGCTTCCGGGACATGGCAGAGCCGACGTGGCCCCCGAGCGGATGGATGTCATGGTTCAAACTGCGACATCCTTGGCGCTGCTTACGCAGGACCCCGCTCGAGAGACTGGCTTCGCATTCTAGGCTTGTTGGCCAGTCTCGTCGACCATGGTCCGTACTGTCGCCTTTCACATTGCGGCTGCTTCAAATGCACCTCCGCGGGCGGCACTACAGGCAAGACAGCACCAGATTTCCGTCCTGCTGATCGCTATCAATGCAGGGATCGGGGAAAAAACAACCTTGGCATGGTGGTCTCACCGCCCCAACCTGACTCAGGGAATCTCTTTACCTGCGCCTCCGTCGCTGTTGTCATCACGACGGACGAGTCGAAGTCGGGTTGGGGGGGTTTCCACCCTAGCCCCTATGTGCTCTGGGGACGTGGTCCCGCCACGAGGGCTATACGGCCCATGTCATCGCTCGAAACTTGTGGGCAGTGGATGGACGTACCCTAGCTACACTTCGACGGCCGATGGTTGACCAACTCCAGATGTCCTAGTACAGATCGGACAACTCCCACCGTCGGTGGCCTACATAAACAAGCAGGGCGGGACTTTGGTCCGCGTACCTGTGTCTCGACGCCAGGAGTTTAATAGCGTCCCGGTGTCTGGGGACAGGGCCATCACGATGTCCGCAGTTCACATTCCAGGGGGGCCGTCAAATTTCTTGCCGACGATCTGTTCTCGCGGCAGGATGACGGCCTCGGAATGGATACTGAATCGAGATGTCGTGCGGGCGATCTTCGAGAGATTATATATTCCTCAGATCGACCTGTTCGCCTGGAACCTGAGTCACCAGCTCGCTCTGTATCAAACCGGACTCACGCCACGGCGTTGCGTACGGCACGTTCAGTAAAGTTCAGTTGGACGTCTGGCGATCTAGACTGGACGGGGTTAACGGCCTACGCCTTCCCGCCCATTCCGATTCTAAATCGCGTGTGTGGTTCGCGAATATTGGGCGGGAGGCGTGCTGTGTCATCCTCATCGCTCCCTTTTGGCCGAAAACCACCTTGGTCTTCGGTCCGATGGTGGTCGGCTGCGGCTCTGCTGCGTCGCCGGACAGTCCGGACCTAGTGTCCCTTCCCGGAGGAGGGAGACAGAGCCAGTCTGTCGCCTTGGAGCACTAGCGTGGACTGAGTTGGCATATCCGGCACGCGATGCCGAGATTTGGCTTTGCGAGGGGGCTGCCCCGCTCTAGCAGCTCGGAAGAAGGAAGTTCCACCATGGACGATTTACTCTCTAAGCGTCTTGGACCCTACTTCCTCTGGTGTGAGCGACGAGACGGGGTCTCCGACTCGGGGCATCTGTAGCCGAAGATCCGCTTGACTTTCTCACTGATCGCTTGATAGCGGGCTTGAAACTTCGGACACGGTAGAAACACAAGTCCGCTATCTATGCGATCAAGAGGGGTTTCGATGACGGATATACCATTAATGACGATGGCTCGATCCTTCTCCTTCTAGAGGGGATGTTTAAACAACGACCTCCGGCCAGGAAGATGGTCCCACCCCTTGGGCCTTAATACTGTCTTGAATTTTTTTAGTGAAGCCACCGTTCGAACCAATGGCTGAGGCCTCACTAAAAATCGTAACCCCTAAGACGGTCTTCTTGGTCGCCCTTAGCCTATGGGAGGACGATGCTCGCGCGATCAAGATATCTCTTCATGTCAGCGTCCGAATTCTCTCGCGACAGGGTCAAATTGTTCTAAGGCAGATTTTCTGGCAAACGGAACGATCATCCTTCATTCCGACACTAAACAATTATCTTACCCCGAATTGCATGGCACTCTTCGGTGCGGGAAAGATCGCCCCCGGTGGTGTCCCGTTCGTGCCCGAGTTACTATAAAAAGTAAAACTAGTCCGCTCAGGGGGCTCGAACGAATCGTGTTTCTTACACACGCTTCCCCCCACTGGGTCGGTCAAAAGCGGACAAATTGCTAGAGGATTAGCGCTGCTGAAAGGAATGATTCCACACGCCCGGTGGTAGGAGATTCACACGTCGAGCCATTCGGTTCGTAATATCTCGTCGTCATGGGCCTACCACCGCGGAATCAGTCTGAGCAGAAATCTCGCGAACTATATCATGGCGGGCTCCCAAACACGTTTCGTCAGTGTACTCAGAAAACGTACAAAAACGCCTCAAGAGAACGTTGCGATGGGCACTCCTGCAGAAGAAAAACAACACTAAAAAATCAAACTTCACTTATACATAAAGTCTCCTATCCGGTTGCCGCACTGTGACGATCGCCTCGGGGTATTCCGTTGTCAGGTGAGTCATCTTGTCCCCGATTTTTAAAGTGCCTTTAGGCTTTAACATATGTGACTTTATGTTTAGTGTAGGTCCTGCCTTGGCCTGCACTTTGTTGGCCTGCTCTGATATCATGCTCCACCTACGACGAGTGAGGTCAGTCTGGTGTTGATTGAACAATAATTCATTCAACGGGGGGTTATGCATATGTTTCAGTCAACTTGAGTTGGTATAAGGAATCAGGTCAGTGTAACTGATTTATTCAAAAACCACATTATGTTTATAAATCACTAACTGACGCCGTTCCTACAATGTTGACTTCACCCCTTCCAGGCCGCCCACAGCATGATATGTACGCACGTTCCGTGTGGGCTTGAGCCAAAAACGGAATTAAGAAGAGCTAAGTCGACAGGGTGTGTGACTGGGGTCACTGGTCGAGAACATTTCTCTTTTAGGGGTGTAATTATGGAATTGGGGCATTCCACTTCTCAGAAGGGAAATGTAATATGTTTCCGTCAACATTGGAAAGGAAATCAGGCTTCAGTTAGATGATTAAACAACATATGTGTTTTTGGAATAATTTCTCTCTGTATGGGGAAGTCCAGTATTTTTAAAAGATATATATTAAATTTGTACATAGCTGACCTTGATCATTTCAAATATCTTTCTTATCCATTCTTAAGCCCAAAAAGGCATAACCCCATGGCCCTAAATCCCCACCTTTTTCCATAATTCCGTTAATCCTGTTAATAAATCCATTATCTGTAATCCAAAGAACCGTTGGTAAAATCAGAATGAATTCTGGTCTCTATTTATTCAATTTGTAATTGGACAAATGAAACCATCAAAAAATCTCCATCTTTTGGAGGGCACAGGAAATTAAACAAATGATTCGGGGCCCCCATATGCAAAGAGTATCTCTCTCATATACTTAAGTTTGGTTTTGGAACATTACATAGAGTTACCAATATGCTCACCACCATATCTACGCAGTTCAGTGTGGGTTGTACTGTGTACACATACATGGACATGAAAAATGACCCCTTGTGTGT
This sequence comes from Ophioderma brevispina, assembly GCA_023653785.1. NCBI lineage: Eukaryota > Metazoa > Echinodermata > Ophiuroidea > Amphilepidida > Ophiodermatidae > Ophioderma > Ophioderma brevispina. The sequence goes on along the minus strand of JAMKCH010073219.1, from coordinate 104,279 downwards.
TATGGGTAATCAAAAAGCCCAAAAAACAAGGTGGTGTATTGTCTAAATACATTGGTGAATGACCCAGGTACGAACTGCTGCCAAGAAATTGACGATTTCACTAGGCATAGTGAACTCGCATAAATCACTGACTGATTCAAAATCTGTCATGTGGCTGTTTGAATCATCACAATCCAACTGCTGAGAGAGTGGTGGGATAAGTTAGGCAAACTTAGGGCAATCCAGAGGGTGTCTCTTGCAACCCAATCCCATATGATTGCAATGGATCTATATTCGTACTGTACTAATGCATGTCAGTACTAAGGGAACGTACTAAAAAAAAATTAGAAACACACAAAACATTGCTAAAAATACCTAAGTACAATGTTTTGTGGGCTAATATGACTGTGATGAAAGTCTGGGTGTTATGTGTCAAGAATATGATTTTTGTGAGATCACATGACCCCTTATGAGTGTGAAATAGCCACCAAACTGGTGCATTGTGGGATAGACCTCATATTAAACACAATATGGAGGATGCATCGATTCGTAAATAATAACCCATACTTTGCTGCTCTTTGAAGTCTTTAGTGTAAGAGCACTATACAGTGGTTGTATCAAAGACTAAAATGGCAATATAACATTGATGTTCATTTTTCGTCCCAATTTCGGAGGATTGCAACCAACTTTGGCTTAAATTTTCACCCACGTGGCATGCATTTTCATTTCCTAGTCGCTTGGAGAAGATTACCAGGATTGGATAACAGAAAATCAGAAAATCTAATCTGAAAGTTTTTCCTCCAAAAATGGCTTGTAATGCTAATTGGAACTTTATCCAAAAAGGTGGACAAGATATTCTTTAATAATGTAGCCAATTTTAACCACATTCGGAATTTTTTGATGTGATAATAGTTTGCAAACTCAATTGTAAATATAATTAATCCTGTTAGTTTTGTAGTTTGTGATTGGTTATGAATATTAAATAAATTCTCTATATTAAAAAAAACAGTTCTTCATTAATTAGTTTGAGGTGGTGGATGCCTGTGGTTGTCTTGTTCTTCACTTTTCTGCTTTTTTGGGGATTATTTTTTAAAACTCAATTTTAATATCTCTGGAAGTGAACAAATTACTGTCTTACCTTGCAGTGAACCAAGGACAAAAAAAACGTGGCCCGTGCTACAAATCCATAGTCAGTTTATACGCACTGGGAGCAGAAAAGTCCATCTATGTCAACAGGTAAGTGAACTTTTCTTGCTGAATTTATGTGGACGGAGATTTGTGCAAGTAAGTTTTCTTTTTCTTTTATCCCGAATTATGAGAAGGTGCTGTTAAATCATAAAAAATATTTGGGCATAATTATATTATTACCCTTTGCACCTACACTGTTCACATGTGATGTAGGGATTACTACCTCTGTGGCATCATGTGATGAGTTTACACTAATCTGTATTCATCATGTGATGAGATTTACCTACTCTATATCATCATGTGATGAGATTTACCTACTCTGTATCATCATGTGATGAGATTTACCTACTCTGTATCATCATTTGATGAGATTGCCTATCTGTATATCATGTGATGGATGCTGCATTTACTCTGTAGCATCATGCGATGAGATTGCTACTCTGTATCATCATGTGATTGAGAATTTAAACTATGTGTGACGATATTTACCTACTTTGTATCACTCAATGTGATGAGATTTACCTACTCTGTATCATCATGTGATGAGATTTACCTTCTCTGTATCATCATGTGACTGATATTTACCTTACCTCTGTATCATCATTGATGGATTTTACCTACTCTGTAGCATCAGTGATGAGATTTATCTATCTGATCCATATGTGATGAGATTTACTTACTCTGTATCATCTGTGATCAGATTTAACTGAATCTGTTCATCATGTGATGAGATTACCTTAACTGTCATATCATGTGATGAGATCTTACCATATTGTATCATCATGTGATGAGATTTACCTACTCTGTATCATCATGTGATGAGATTTACCTACTCTGTATCATCATGTAGATGAGGATTACACTTATCTGATCATCATGTGATGAGTTTACCTACTCTGTATCATCATGTTTGTGATGATGGATTTACCTACTTGTATATCATTGTGATGAGGATTTACCTACTCGCGTATTATGTGATGAGATTCTTACCTCTGTTATCATGTGATGAGATTTACCTACTCTGTATCATCATGTGATGAGATTTGCCTACTCTGTCTATCATCATGTGATGCGATTGCACTACTCCGATCACATGTGAGAATTTACCTACTCTGTTTATCATGTGATATGCTTATTTCATGAGAAGTAAAGCTAACCATCGTTACAGAGCTAGGGATTGTGAAGGGTTATAATATAATTACGCCATAATTTCCTGTCCAAGACCACCACTTCCAGTATTGGAAAAATGCCAATTGTAGTAAAGTGATTGTAATAATATGGACTATTGAATGAGCTTGCGACTCATATTCTGTGCCTTCATACTTTATCAGTCGATATGGGTGACGCTAGCCTATCTGTAAATGCTTCACAGTAATGATTTGTGTACGTTCACTCACTGAATAAACAGTGGCGGTTTAAGGATAAGGGCCCTGTCAGCAGCGTACGGTAGGCCCTTAATTTAGCATTGCTATAGTGGACATTTTTGGGCCCTGAAAGCAATATTTTAGCGGCCCTGCGAGCAAATTATTTTAGGGGCTCTGTCAGCAGCGGCTGACAATGCTGACTCTAAAGCCGACACTGTGCATAAAGCATGTTGGAAAGGCCTCGTGTCACAAGAGGTGTGAAAATCTACACAGTTTTAAATTTCTGAGATGCCAAGCTATGAAATAAGGAGAGTATGCTAAGTGTAGAAGGACAATTTCTTGACATTATAGGAGAATCTCTCACTGTACTCTATGTGTGATCCATTGTCTTATGTATGTTCTCAAAATGACACTTTTGTTTTTTTGTTCTCAGCTCATTTCACAACCATGTCTCTTTCACCTGCTTTCTGATATAGTCCTTTCTTTTTGGCCATGTTAGAGTAAAGATATTTTTGAATAGTTAATTAAAAAGAACATGATATAATCCAAAAATTGTTAAGCTTGCATTTCCTGTTAAAGACACATGTGTTTTCTAGAGAAATTAGACAAAAAAAAGAAAGTCCCTGTTGGCTTTATAGAAAAAAATTATTATAAAACAAAATTCACCTTTTTTATTTTTTGCTTTTTTTAATTTTTGGGGAAAAAAACCTACACAATTTACAAAAAAATTATATTTTATGGCAATATCCTGATATAGGCCCCATAAAATGGAATAAATTCATAAGGCAGCTATTTTTTATTGTAACATTTATGAGTATCCACATGTAGCGCCTTGTGTTTATGCCATGTTATGGCGCTATTTCAAGATAAATCCCCTTTTTCCTGTATGGCTGGACTAATTAAGGATGTGGATCCCCAATTTTAATTATAGAAAAAATATTTCAAAGACATTTTGATCATTTCCAGCTTAGCCTGTTTTGGTGGGGTTTTTGTCAATTTTAAAACAAAACCAACTTTGCCCCCCCCCCAAAAGTTAAAATTAGAAGAAAAATTGAGGGCATGTGCCATTTAAAATGTAATATTATTGCTATAATTATTAATTAGCAATTAGATGCCATTATTTAAATTCATTCTCCAAAATATTTTCTCAAAAAATTAAACAATATACTACTTCAACTATGAATAAAACACAAGTAGCAAAAGTGATAAAAACAAAAAACATTCAAACAGGAACCACACAACTTTTTCAGTTGTGTGGCCTGCACATTGGTTCATAAAAAAAAATAGATGTGCCATGGTTGTCATAGCAAAATGATTTGAACTTTTCTTCCTCACATTGCATTCTTCTTATGTATTTCAGCAAGAAAGCAAAAGGAAAGTGTAAGAGAAAGGTAAACAGAGTCCAAGCTTCCATCTTGCATGCTAGTTTTCTTTCATCTCACTCGTCATTTTCTATGCTGTTCCACTGCTTTTAATTTGAATCTTATGCATATAGTTTAGACGACTTCTGGTGTGTTTCCTTTTTTGTCTGTTTGTATGATGTGTTGCTTGAGCAATTTGTTTTTTTTTTTTATTCTTGGACCCCCCCCCCCCCTAAACTAGTCGTGTGTTTGTCCGTGTTTGTAAATTTGAATTACAGGTGGTCATCCTGGCTTAATTTCTTGAACTTGCTTCATTATTATCTTTAAAAGGACTGGCCCAAACTAGGCTCAAAACTTGGACGAGGCATTACCTCCCCCCCTTTAATTACAAGGTGTTTTGAGCTAAAATGTAAAGGGTTAATTGCAATTGTCATGCTCCTGATTAAGTTCAAAAGTGTTCCTGTTTGTTTGTAAAGGCCAAGTTAAATATGGAGCAAATTTGAAGAGAGAATAGTTAAATATTGGGTATTTACTGGAACTAAAAAAAGAGCAAAGGCTCTCAAATGTCATTAGGCAAGTCAGCTTATGGATCATGGTTTCCCATCTTAAAGGAGGTTCCAATCTTAAAAGAGAGGATTGACTCCAATTTAAGTATAAAAGTTTTCACCTTGATAGCATGGACATCACCCCAAAACCCCATGTGTAAAGTTTTGCACCATATTTCAATCCGTGTTAGGGTTAAGTGTCAACCCTGGTGCTTTTGTTTTTACAGCGAATTTCTTGATTTTGGCACCATTTTAAACATCAAACTGTTGTTCTATATTTACCAATAAAGGTTTTATTCACTTGACAGACATCTGATCTTATTTTTTGGCCATTAAAAAACAGCTCTTTGCCATGTTAAAGTCACAAAAACCCGCTTGGTCTAACGGCGGGAATTTAAGCACATTCACGCCGTCAGGCGCAAGGCGCACCCTCTCGTCGCGCGGTGAATTTTTTTTGCTGCGTAATTAAACGTGCGCTGAGTTGTTTAATGTACTTTTGCGCGACGCATCTTGGAAAAACGAAAAAATCATATTTGAAAATGTAAACAAAAAACGCTAATTTAGACCAGACGAAAATTCAATTAGCTTCTAATTTCTGGAGTTAGCGACAAAATAGTGTTGATACAATAGTGCATAAAGATGTATTTTGATCACTTGCAACAACATACTCATTTTGCAAGTTTCAAAGATAAGTTATTTTGAGAAAGACAGCTTGAATGGCGCGAAAAGTCACTTTTTTACTAAAACGGATTTTCTCAATGTTCAATTTTCGCAAAATTGGCAAATTTTCAGACAAGATACTCCAAAAATACCGAAGTAAAAGGTTAAGTTTAACTTTCCTACGATAATAATCGGTCTTCTCTCCAGGGCACGGTTTTTTCAGTTTTTCATTTTTCGATTTCTAAACTAAGATATTCTCCAATAGAGTACCAATTTCGGGAAAGAAAGTAAAATCACACTTTTTTGACATTTTCGTCCTTTATATTTCGAAAAGTAAGAGCTCTATTTTTAAAAAATGAAAAACCGTTCCCTATACTAAATTTTCTGTTCTAAAAAGAACATAGAAAGCATGGAAATTCAAGTTGTTTTTGTATGCTGTCTGAAAAATTGGGGGCAAATCTGTTTTTTTTCTGTATTTTCTCCAATACGAAAGTTTGCATTCATCTGATGCCATCATCGGGTTTCTCGTCCAATTTTCTTTCTAGAAATGTATACTTTACATACAATATCAAATATTTGTGCAAAGTTACAACCAAATAATACCGGAAACCAGTTCAACTGCCCTGTAATTGAGAGCTAAAAACGTGATTTTGTAATCCCCTATAGTAGAACTGTGTAAAAATTATATTGATCAAACAAAATTGGGCACATTTTTGCTCATACATCTAAACCACATAACATCCTTTAGCCCTGAATCTCCCAGGGTAAATGCGAAACTAGTAGCTTTCCTCAGATACCAAAATTTTTACCATCAAAATTCCCACCACCGAGTCTATTACACTTGATAGCCTCCAAGTTTCACGCAGTTCCCCAGTACAAGTAAGAGTTTCACAATATTGTCATACTCCGAGAAGCAGTATGTCCACACGATTCAACCCAAATTCACTCAGAAATCATGGAGCTATACTGTTTCCACCAAGATTATTTGGGGGGAGAAGGAGACAAGGAAATTGTGCGGACTCACGCACAAAAAATCCCCAAAATTATCCAACAATGGTCAAACCCACAGTTTTTCCTGAATAAAATGTTGTTAGAGGTCAAAGTTTGGTTATTGACTTAGATTTTGTCTAAAGGGTTTACACAATAGTGTTAACCATTTCTAACATGGCATCACTCTTGAGTCCAGTTGATATCATGCTGGAACATTCAAATGTCAGGGAAACTGACTGGTAGTGGTGTGGTCTCATTTTTTTCTTATCAAAAACAAATGGGCCTTAAATTTTTCATCCCATTTCTTATGTTGGCATAAGGATACAGGGTGGTACTTGTGTTTCATTCTTCTTCTTTTAGGTTCTTGTTATTTTCAAGGCATTTGTGTTTAAATGGCCATCCAATTTCATTGAGTCTGTCAAAAATTATTTTAACATTTTGCAGTGGTCTTTCATTTCTGCCAGAAAAACCATCACCTTACAATTGAATGAGGTTCCTGTTATGATATTTTAGTAATCCCGCAATACACTTTATCACTTTTATCTTCATTTGACTTACAAAATGAGACTAAAAGCATGGGATGTCCTCTAAGTTCTGCATGTTGTAATATATTCCACTTAATTTCAAAATATTGCCATTTTGGGGCCCTCTGGTTTTGAATTCTAGCAATTCTCTTCTAAGATGCATGTGTTATAAATTATTTATGAATGTGAGAGGAAACCAATTTTGTAAGTATTTTAATCAAAACTTTTGGGGTAAATATCATATTTAACTTTTACAAACCATCGCATAAGTATTTAATTTTAAGTGTGAATTGCAATTTTGAAATGTTTATTTGCCGGTTGTGCTAATTTGTGAGTTCAGTAGATAAAATTAGCCGGTGTTAAATAATTCAGATAATTGTTTTTATTGCAATGTTTATGGATTGCTTTGTGGTAATTAAACCAGTGTTTAATTAAGGTAGATTTGTGAAAGTGCTGTGCAGTTTTTAAAACCATTTCAATAATTTAGATATCAAAAGTGTTTTTACCATAGTAATTCTCCACAGATTATATTGCCCTTGGAGTTACCATTGCATCTTTTCATGATCAATGATCATATATCTAATAATCCATATGCAAACACCTTTACTTATTCTTATGTACATTATCTCTTTTTAATATTCATGTGTTTTCAGAAAGATGCTCTGAGCATGCCATATGTTAATATGAAATTGAATTTTTATGAAAAGGTGCATCTGTTCAAATTTTCCCAACATCACATTTCTTTAATTTGTTGAAGTAATTAATATCAATTTTAAAAATTGATTTAAAGCAAACAAAATTATACACTTTGAACAGAAAATGCTAATCACAATCATTTTTTGGGGGGGGGGGGGGCACAGAAACAGTAAATGTTGAGATCAGTGTTGTCCACAATATTGACATTGTTTTTTTAAAAAGAAACGGTAACAGTTAGAATTAAGTTATGCATAAACCTTGGTAAGTATTTTTTGTGCTGATCAGTAGTGATCATCAAAACAGTTTTTATTAATAAGACATTTTTATTTATCCCGAATGATCTCTCTTTGTTAGCTTTTTTAATTACATGCGGAAAAATTTCCAAAAATGGTAGTAGATTTGTTAAACTCAAAAAATGTTTTCTAGGTCTGTTTGATTATGAGATAGGTGATTCTCTATCTCAGATTAACAAAAATTAATAATAAAAGCTAAATGATATGGTTGCATTATCTGCAATTTGACAGCACTTTCAATTTCAGCCAGTGTAAGGAAAGATTCCTCAGTATCGATCCAGATGTGCAAAAATCAACCTAGCATGCCCAAAACCCTTTTTCAACTTTTGATGTTTCTTTTTTTTTCGTACTGTATTTCTGCAGTTTGTCAAACATAAATACGGTATTGAAATATCAATTTATGGTTATAAATGATGATTAATACCAGGGCAAAGGCCATCAATTGGTGGAATTAATGTATGCTTTGCGGTTGGCTTTCCCCAGTCGCATTCCTGGTGTTGTGAATCTCATTTGAACAAAAAAAAACCGCAACTCACTGTAGCCCGAAGGAGCTCACAAGGGTTGCTCAGGCAAAAAGAGGGGACAGGTATGTGTATTGGAGGGGGGAAGCGGATGGAAAGTTCGATTAACCTTTGCTAAAAATTCTTACTTTAAAAATCAGTCAAAGTATGAAAATCTTTGTCTTGCTTGTAGTAAGGCGTCTGATTACTTGTTTAGTCTCGGTTTGGGGGTGGCGTCATGACGTGACTTGCATTCGCTCTAGTGTTATGGATTGGCGCCACCTTTTGTTAGGCGAGCCGTAAATGATGTAATTCCAAGGTAGACGCGTGCGTTTCTCGGGTGCAAAACCAACACGCGCACAAGGAAGTCACCCCAAACTTGACTCGAAAACAGAGGTATAGATAGTACTCATGGCCATTAAATCGAACCACTAATAATAGTGTTTCATGCTTAATTCCTTGTGGAGCAGAGAAGTTGTCATAAGTTTTAAAATTTGACAAATTTTGCCAACAGATTGTTCTGAAATTATATCACAGCGTCTGAGTCTTTTTATGCGACAACAACCAGAATAATTTTCAAAATCACAAACGGCTACACAGGCCCTGAATCTTTGATCTGATTTTGTAAAAGAATTTCCATCACCATGTTATGCACAATACTTTAATAGAAAACAAATCAGAATTTCAGTATGTAATATGTGAATTACAGTTTTTAAACCCATCATGCCCTTAAGACTTTCAATGACTTTAAGTGTATTTGGGTTTGTAATCAAAGTGATAAATATTTTCAAAACCACCAGGATTTTTATGGTTGTTGTTGATAGTTTTTGTCTATGTACTGTTTTTACATTGAATCATTATAATTAAAGGGGATGACCCGATATAATTATAAGGCCGGCCTCAGAGATTTTCCGATGAGGGCGCACTCAGTGTTCAAACGAATCACGTTTTTTTGCATATACATAATGCTTGTCCATGCACTAATCACTGTGTGAAATAACTAAGCTCAAATCAAAGTCCTTCATATACAAAATCAGAACTGTGTTATAAAATTCCAGATCTGGAATTTTTGTTATACACGGTATCCTATGGCACTGTTATGCTGTGCATAAATGGTTAACTGCATGAAAACGGAAAATCCGATTCATCTCTAACTTTGGAATTAAGCATTTTAGGTGACTATCTTTAGTTCTAGATGACTAGTTTCAATTACTACACAAAACATATATATATTGAAATCTCTGAGTCAGCCTTTAAGTATATAAAGTTTTCATCTTGATAGAATGGCCTTAACCCCAAACTCCATCTGTGAAGTTTTGCGACAGTTTTTTATGAATTTCAATCCATTTTGATGTGAGGACTAAACTTATTGTAAGCCTCCAGAGTACTTGTAAAATTAATATTGGACCAAAATGTGGCATGTTTTTGCTTATAACCTTCCAAACAAACCAAACATCTTTTGCCCTAAGATTTAACAGGTCGAAGAGAAAAGTAGTTAGGTAGCTTTTTTGATAACTTCCGGTAAACTCTGGTGGGATTGGGTCATGGCCCTTTAAGATCATGAGAGTGTCTGTGTATATTTTTTTCCAGACAGATGGCCTATCCTTCAGTATCTTGAAAGTATATAGTAAAAAGGGAATGAACTGAAGACTACTAAGTGTAATTTATCTCTTCTATTAGAGTGAACATTTACCACGGAGAAGGGGTGTGTATTTAAAATTGCAAAAGTGAGTATTCAATTTGATTGATGTGAATTGTAATCACTCATCTTAGATGAACTCTCCAAGTTGATGAGTGACATTCCCACTCTCGATGCTATCATGAAGGAAATAGACCAGATGGCAACATCCGGGGCTAAATACAGTGATGCACCCCACGTCATTGAAGTCACTTACCCTGCTATGCAGTATGTCATTGCCGATGTTCTCAGGTCCTGGAGATAATAAATAGACGTGTGGTTGGAGTTCTTTTTCCTTACCATTTCTAAATATAGAATTGATATTAGTAATGTTAAACCAGATTGTGTAAAACTATAGCTTATGTTTTCAAAATGTGTAAATTGGAATATCTGAAAAAAAGGCTAGAAATTTTGCGTTTATTCAAAAACATGTTTTCTTTAAATGATGATAAAAAATAAAGGGTAGAAAAAAATAATCTGCATTGAAACACTTCTTCCTGAAAATCCAAGATTACAGAAAATCAGCACTTGAAAATAAAATGACCAAGTGCTTTTTTTCAAGAGACATTGATATATTGGTATTGCCCATGCATGCCTATTAGAGCCTGTAATGTTTGTCTTCTATATGAAATCTGTGTTCCCACATTTTATAATAACAGCAATTAATAATTTGAGAAGGGTCACTCTAGGGTGTAATATAACATCTAAAACCAAAGAAATTATAAAAAAAGTATCCAGTAAATCAGGCAATGCAGAAATGCAGGATTTGTTTGAAATTGGTACCACTCAAGGCCAAATTTAAAGGTGCCCGCCCGATTACAACACATAACTGTCTTTATGTAGGAAAGATCATTGTCAACATACCTTTGCATTTCTAAAATTTTCTTTGATTCAAATTTATTTTTGAACATGAGTAGTAAGTGTGTGTATTAAAATAGCTCAACGATTACCAAAACAAATAATATCAGGAACCGTAAACAACTACTATATTGTATCAACAATACAAAAGAGTTCAGTAAAATGTATTCTCAAAGGAAATGTGAAAAATGAAAAGTTTATGATGATAACAAAATCTCAGATTTGATGGGTTGAATGGAGGGGGGTCTAAGTTGAGATCAGTGACGTACCCCTTTAAAAAAATGGAGGAAAAACTATGAGCTAAAAGGTCCCTAAACGACTATGCTAAACTGTCTTCTACAACCAACGTTGTTATTAGATAATTGAAATATAAGTTAAAGACTATGAATTAAGGCACGCTTTCAAACAAGACAGAAGTAGCAAAATCACTTATTGTCTTTCAATTCTAAAATAAAGTTAATATAAGTATGTACATATTTCAGACTATCTTCATTTCTGGTGGCAGGAAGGACCAGACAGTATTTCAAGAAGACAAGGGTATGTAGAATATTTACATTTATTAAGCTGATATTTTTGGGTGGTTTTGTCAATATGAAAAATATGAAAGTGTAGATGGATTGATGTATAAGTTTGTTGATAGAACGTGAAAATAGGAACTCACACAATTCCAAAATAAGTGAGATCACAAAAAATGATGTGCAAGAACATAAATAGAAATCAAGTTTTGTAAGCGCATAGCTGCCAATTGTTCAGAAAGTTGCTGTGCCAAGTCTTTGGTCAGTGGTTCTTGAATATTTCTTCAGGCGACTCATTTGCCTGAAAAACCAAGAGGCATGACTCGGGTAAAAAATAAATTGAGAGATTTATCCTAATAAATGGCAGCACACATAGGTATCACATGGCAGCATCTGCACTTCAACATTGTTGACGAACATGAGAAAGTAAATTTTGTTTTCAGTTGTCAAAACTGACTGTTGTGCAATGTGGGTAGTCAAGAATTAATTGGAAAAAAAAGTAAAAAAAAAAATGGCGAAATAGCCTTAGATCACCATTGGATTCTCAACATTACCATTGATTGGTGTCATATGTGAAATATAGAAAATGGCACAGCTGTTTGAAAGTCTCATTTGAATTTTTCTTTTTTTAAATAAAACAAAGAAATTCAACGGCGACACGACCACACTTTTGGCAACTAATATGGCGTATTTAGTCCACTACTACACCCGGTGTAAATTTGATGAAATTCATTGCGGGCAATTTATTTTTCATAAAAATCTATTTACTTGTCCTTCTATGGGAAATAGGCCTATAGAGGGTGCTTATAACATACACAAATTATGACGTAGTAGGCCCCTATATGGCAAGATTCAGGTTTTTTTTGATTTTTGCAGAGGGTAATATCTTTTCATGTCCCCTATTTAAGAAGTTGTCAAAATTGTGTTTCCTTGCCTAAAATTGCTTATAAGAAAAGAGGGACACTTTGAAAGGAGTCAAACCGCTGTGATTGTATACTAGTGGTAAAATAAAGAAGATGCTAATAAAACTTATCGACATTGAATAATAGCCATACTTAACTAATAACTTTTGTGAACACAGCAACTACTGGACTATGGTGTAAGATATCTCAGCATCTTAACACCACTCTAGGAAGGGTTTGATGTTGCTCGTATATAGAACAAACCGGGATCTGAGATGCTCCTTGGGATAATAGAAATGCCAGGTATGCACCCTAATGGACTATGTCTCTTTAGTCACTTAACCCTTTCAAACCGGTGGAGTATTGTGGAGAGGGGTTATATATAACAATTGTGTCAGTAGACTTTAGATGGTTTCCAAATGAGGTCTATAATTGAACTGACTTAAGACTATGCTTGTTTGGACTCCTTTTGTGTCGTTTGTCTGCTGATGTCAATATTAGTCTAAAATGCATTAATTTTGACATTTTAAGAAAAAAAAAAAAATTAAAAACAAATTGATTCTCTGAATGGCTTAATCTCTGGCATGGGCTCAGTGTTACCCAAGGTGCAAGTGTAAGTCATTGGATGCCATTGGGGGGGGGGGGGACATAGTTGTGCTAAAAATCATGTTAGAATTTAGTTAATGGGGGTACATGGAACCCATATAATATGCTAGACCATATGCTCTAAAGACATAAAATACACAGGGTGTTCTCTTTGGTCATCTGCGAAGCAAGTGGCACATTAGGCTTGCTGTGGTAGTGTGTGTATGTGTATCTTCCTTTTTTGTGGTAAGGATGTTGACCCAAATGTTAACCTAAACATAATTGCCCAGTGGTTCCACATATAGTGCACATTTTATGACACTTGCTTACAATGGTCTTTGGGTAGTGTCCACCTGTTGTGACCTTATGTGACCTTGGGACTCATGTGACCATTGTCGCCATTCACAACCGCGACGACAGATGCCACATGCGTTCGGTGAACCACAGGTTGAAATTCTTTCATAATGTTTATGTAAGGATATCATTATGCCTTTGTTGCATGATATTGTTGAGAAAACTAATACTGCCTTATTCAACAGGTATGCATCATTTAGTGCCCTTGGCTACAGCTGTTCACTGCTTTCACAGCAGCTGTGAGATGTTTTGTAACAGAGCTTCTCTTTGCGATAACGCCACTCAATAATGTTCAGGGAATGTGGACAAGAATATATATTATTATGAATCTGTGGTGCAAATCACAGTGCGATTAGCGCCGGACGCCAACACTGCACAATACACAAAAATATTGGGAAACCCGTCATCAACTCCTCAAGAAATATTTATTGTTTTTATTAGTTTTGAAAGCCATTTTAAAAAAACTATGGTTTGTCTCAAGTAGCTTAGTCCTTGCATAATAAATAATATTGGATGGCTTTTTTTCGGCTGATAACAGAAATATCGCCATCGCAAGAAAATATCAGGTCGTCTTGACTCGCCTGATATTTGATCTAGGCTTGGGCGATATTTTCTGTGGTCAACCTCACCATCCACGATATATATAATTATGGTCGTACCTCATGAATATTTCATGAACATAATCATGCTATTTCATTGGCTTGCTATTCAGCTTACAAGTGCTATTTATCTAGGGAAATAGTTAGACTTTTCCCTACTACCTTCGTCCCCAGAATCACAGTGAGGTTTAATAAAACCAAATACTACCTGGTTTATATCGGGGGTGGGGGGGGGGGGGGGGTGTATAGAGCACACTATTTTCCATTGGTACTGGCTATGCACCTATTATCCTCACCTGGGGTTCGGGGTGATGGGTGTAAACCCATGCCAGTACCTTGGAAATAGTGGTTGCCCTATTTCCCCTCTAACCATAGTATTATCTTGTAATAGTATCATTGAGCCTATATACTTCATTACAATAAAGGATCGAAGCAAACGAAGACAAGCAGTATCACCCCCCAACTCTTTGACTGACGTGTTTTATGTACTCTTCCTAGCCATATCGCAGCCAATCATGAACGATGCCAAACCCGACCATCTCAAGACGCACTTCTTGGCAGTAATAGTCCAAGCGAAGGAGAGGGCAGCGAATGTTGTTTTCCCTCTGAGGAGATGATCAAGAAGGAATACCCAATGGGTGGCAATGAGATGGAAGAAGCTGAATTTGCCATTCTTGAGTAACTTGTTTATGACTGTGTAAAATTGTTAGAATTCTTTAGCAGAAATTTGTGCGTTAGTCACTGCTAGTCAATGGTTGTGCTAATATAATTATTTTAAATCTTGAACAATTCCGATTTTTGGTTCATCCTTCAGTAAGACATCGTGGAATAGCCTAGCATAAAATCTTCTATAAGAGATCAAAGGATTACAAGGAGTTGACAGCTTGCTTTATTCTTTAAAGAGTCTTTACTCGTGCTAACTCATGAATATCTTCACCCAAGGACACACCAATTTTTTTCTTCCTAATCATTCAATAGTTGGATTTTCATCTTTAGACTGTACACTTGTATTTACTCCCCTCATTGGCACTGAGCTACATTGGTTTACCTCTTAAACATTCGCAAAACTATTTGCGCATTACTTTTTCATTCCATTTTATGGGTGGGGGGTGCTTGTAGTCAGACCAAATATAGTGTGCTGATGGCCAGTAACAACTTGAGGCTATTCGATATTCAAAAAATGAAGTCTTCATCAAAATCAAAAGTAATTCCAATCTGAGATACCCACAATATATCTTCATATTTGTCAATGCCTACCATCCTAGCATCCACTCTTTTTTTTTTATGAGTATTTTAATCTTAAAAGCACCATAGCATAGTTAATAACCATTTACAATATTCAAAATCTTCACTGAATTATAAATTTATAAATAGTTGTATTTCTATGGTAATCACATGTTTTCTGATACCTTGTACTATCACACCTTTAGTGAGGACTTGTATGCATTTCCTACCCACTCATGGTCAGTTGTTTTTGTTTTGATTCACAGAGGTAAGGATATTCTCCTGACCTTACCCAGAATTTTCATTTTTATTTTCAATTGTAGATTAGAAAGGCCCTATTTTTTCACTGTCGTCCTGAATTTCAGCCGCCAAATCAATAGCTTTCCGAATAGAGCCACTACAAAAACATCAGTTTAATATCATCATCAATATTAGCAGGTCTGAATAAGGCATTGGGAAATGCGTTTGCTACTGCATCAAAACCGCCACGTTTGCCTCCCATACAACTTGTTGGTGAGTTTGTGTGCAAAGTTGTCGGGATCTTTTTATCAAGTAGAGAACACAATACACTGAAATCGGAACAAGCACCTTTAAATACAAAGAAATCATCAGGCCGGAAAATTCGACGCGAACCCGTGAACCAGTTCGCCTGAAAGTTCGCCCAACTTACCCTGCGAGAACCAAAGCGGGTTCGCGCAAAATTTGTGCCAATCAAACGATAAAAAAATTACGTGATTTTATTTTGTTTATGTCGACTAAATTAAAGATATCATAAATTCCTGATTCGAAATAAGCGCTAAAATAGTTCAAATGTAAGTAATAAGTTCCTACATGACCCTTCCGCAAGCGTTTTCCACTTGCATGACTAACAAAATATCACAATGTTGCATTTTTGATCAATATCGATTACAAACCGATACGTAACTTCAAAGCTCGTTCCTCATTGGTTGTTGTCGACATTTACTGCGTTATCTACCAATCACTTCATGCACAACTGAGCTGTCGGCTCGAATTTTGATGTCATAATCAGAAACGTGCTTACCCTGTATTCCTAGATAAAAAGACCCTTGATTCCATGTGTAAGTAATGTCATTTCCATCAATTTTCGTTAATAATTTTAGGCAACAATATGCCTATTTTAGAAAAAAAGATATATTATCCCATTTGATATGTGTACCGATAAATATTCAATGAAATTTTGGGAAAACTTCGAAAAGTATTAAATAAAATCCTATCCAGGGGTATCGCGGATTAGGTTTTTTACGATCAAGCTTTTGACAGCTGCATGATTTCTGAGCGAAGGACGCATTCGCCGGAGCTTTGACAACAGGTTTCTTGACAAAAAAAGACTCATACTGGGAGTTAAATAATTAATTGTACTTTCATGATGTCGTTGTCAAAATCAGTAGCAAAGGCTACAGTAATCAGTGGCCAAGAGAAATAACTTCTATTTCACTTGAATACCATGTAGCAGCCCGTGCGAGTTGTGAAGCAACATGAGTGGACATCATGATGTTGAACATGCATTGTATGCCAAACAAATTGTCAAAAAATAAAGGATAAGTAATACAGAATGTAGTCAAACAACAAATTCTGTATTTTTGTTTACTACATTCTTTTTTAATTATCATTGACATAAATATCTCATATTGAAAAAACAACAAAATGAAATATTTTAAAAATAGATCTTTTTTGGCTAAAGAAATCTATAAAAGTGGAAACAAATGATTTTCAATCAACCAACTTGAACTAGTTCCTATTAGTATTATTTAAGACTTTACACGTCCATTTTGTCAATATAATCGAGAATGGTTTTTGTTAGGTTCTCGCAAACTCCTTCTATGAGAATCTAAAAGCGGAGAACTTGAAGGTTCTAAGGTTCTCGCAAAGGTCATTTTGCGAGAACCTGAATAGGTTCTCGCAGAATCCGACGAATTTCAGGGCCTGATAATGAAGATTTCTGAAGATTTAAAACAACGCTTTCTCCTGATTTTGGGATAAGCAAAGATTATTCTAATCTGTTTCACTCAATAAAACGTAAAAAAAGCCAGAAATCAACAAAATAATTTATGAAAAATCACCTTTTAATATGCAACCAGCTGAGGAGAGTGTGATAAACACTTAAATTAGAAACTAACGATCATTTACAGCTAAACCATTTTGCCAACAAGACTGTACTAATCTGTACATCAAGAAACTTGAGGGCATGTGTCCTATGTAATGTGGTATCATTGCTTTAAATTGATACAGGAAATTGGATGACTTCTTGCTTTAATTTGTGTATGCTTTACTACTGATATTCACCTCTTTATAATAGTAACATGGATTAGGGTTCATTTAACTGACTGTAATTGTTAAGCATACAACATCAAGATCAGTTAATAAAAGCAGCTAGTGTACCTCTAAAAGTTGCAATGTTGTGGTTTGGGTACAGTTTTGGTAATCCCATTAAAACATTGGTGTTTCAACTGAGCACATTTTATAATGGCAATTTTAGGACAACAAGCTCACTTAGTAATTTAAATTTTGAATAAGTTAAAGGCAGATTCAGAGATTTCGAAATATAGTTTTTTTGGTGGAATAATTAAAAATAGTAGACTAGAACAAAAGATAGTAACCTAAAATGCACAATACCAAAGTTGGAGATGAATCGGATTTTTGGTTTTGATGCAGTAAACATTTATGTATAGTATCCATGCCATAGGATACTGCGTATAACAAAAATTCCGGATCCGGAATTTTATAACAAAGTTGTGATTCTTTATATGAAGGACTTCGATTTGACTTAGCTATTTCACACAGTGATTAGTCTATGGACAAGCATTATGTATATGCAAAAAATACAGTTGTTTGAAAATTGGGGGCGCCTTCCTCTGGAAATTTCTGAGTCAGCCTTTAATGAAAATGATTAAATAACTAATAGCTGGTGCTTATTGATTGACTGCTAACACCGACACACATGTCTGGGTGTCTTAAACTCTAAAAGGTTCATTGAGAACTGCAACACTGGTTAAACCATAACCACTTCCACAAGCTTGATTAATTTAACTAGCTTATAGGTTTCCGGATTTCATCTGCTTCACAAAGGCATTAATCACTTTTCAATCCAAGTTCATGTATAATATCAAGGTTGAGTTGGGTGGGCTATTTTGGAATTTGTGGTGCTTACATTGCATGATTTCTTCTTTCTGCATGGTCCCAATGTTTCAGTTAGAATTGGGTGCACCCAACAGAATGCTGAAGTTTGTTTGATCCGTAATATCTCTATTGTCGGGTATCAAAAGCTGAAATGAAGCAATTACTTCAAGCTAAAAATCTTAACAACACTCATTCTCACCACGAGCATCTTTCCGCCCCTCATCTTCTGGCAATGCTATGCCCCACGGATAACTCACATCCTCTGTGATACAACCCAAGACATCTCCGAAGCAGAGTAGCAGAAGACCCCCTTGCTATCTGGGGACATGTGAACAGCAATATCTCATAACCTGCAGTACAGCAAAGACCATGAAACATGAATTTTCATTTGTATTGTCAGGAATCTTGATTGTGCGAAGAACAATTCCCTGTGGGATCTAGGACTTGCACCGATTGTGGTATTTCTGTGATGATATGACAATCTCATTTTCCAGTGGTGTGTGATGGCTATGAAGAAAGGCTTGATAGTGACTTTGAAGGCTGAGAAGTGTGCCACCTTGTGCGTGCTTGCTGATGTACTGCTGCTTGGCTTCCCCAACTAGCAGATCACCATTCTTATCCATTGCTAGTCCATACAGAGAAGTCTCCTCAGTATCAGATGGTACATTGGTTGGAGACATGATAGCAAACTGATCCTTGTACTGCCCATCTGCACTGTATACATTAACATGTGGAGCCAGATGAGTGACAAAGAAGTCACCATCTGAACTGACAGCAATGTCCCATGGGTATGTGATCTGGTCTGACTTCAGTCCTTCCGTAGTGTCCAGATGGAATTTAAACTTTCCGTCTTTATCATATATCATAACCTTCCCCAGAGAATTGCAGTCAGCAACAGCAACATTGCCATCAGGAGTAACTGCAATTCCACGACCACCGTTCAGTTTTCCATCTCCATCTTGACCGAATTCTTTCATCAAGTTGCAGTAGCCAAATTGCACGGAACCTAGTCTTGGCACAGATGACATGTTCACTTTGTTTGGTTTAAATTGGAGCATTCCAAGGCTTTTCTCAACCTGGAGGGGTTTATAATCTTGTAGTTGTGTTAAAGTGTTTTTCAGGGAGGCATAGACCAATGCAATATCATAGTCTGATCCTGTCTGGGTTACGTGATTTGCCATTTTCAGTGCTGAATTCAATCTAGTATGCTGCAGTAGGAGAGAATCCTTCACCGCATCAATCTGCTTCTTACGTTCCACACCGGCATAGTGTAATTGTGTTGATAGGTCTGCTTGCTTAATTTTCAACATTGACACTATACCATTGAAAGCCTTGTCAATTGCTGTTTTGGCTTCATTAAGAGCTTTGTTTAGATCACCTTTGACTTGGTCAGTTGCTCTGATTGCTCCTGCCACCTGCTGCTCAACAATTCGACATTTATCTGCTAATTGTAGGATGTCGTCAATCTGTTCCTTGGTGGCGCTCTTTAGGTTAACAAGATTGTGACTCCCTGCTGGATGATCCACCACAGTGCAATCTCTGCAAATGATCAGTCCACAGGTGTTGCAGAAAAACCACAGAACCTGACCTTCATGGGTCTTACAGCACTCTGGCTTTGTAAGGTCTCGAATGTCAACCTTCCCCGATTGAATGTGTTCCATCGGGACGATCTTGTGACCATTAAGTGGTTTTAGTGTCCTGTGCATGACGGCACACATCTGACAAACAAAACCCTTGCAGTCAATGCAGTAGCCATCCACTCTGCTCTGAGTTACTCCGCAGCACATGCAAGGAACATCCTGGTCTTTCTTTCGCGAAAGCCTCTTGGTAATCGGTGATGATTTCCTTTGGATCATTTTGCTGATGAAGACATTACTAGCCAAGCCATGTACTCCATTAGGTGGGAGCAGGAAGTCTTTTGCACAGATGGGGCAGTTGATGCTGTCTGCGTCATGTTGTGTCCATTCAGTTAGACAGCTTAGGCAGAAGGAATGCAGACCGGTAGAGCTTTGGGTTCCTCAATTATCAACTGACAAATGCCACACTCTATCAGGTCCTCCTAGTTTGGGATACTGGCTGTTAGCCATTGTGGATACCTATGAAAGATGAGAAAAGGAATTTGTGTTATTTATGGTGTTGATGTTTTTTATTTCCATTGTAGGCCTACTTTTCTCACTGAAAATTTTAAATTTAATCAGACAATGGGGAAGGATAGTAGACCAGCAGAAGGGATAGCAGGTACTGGGTAATCCAGTATTTAAAATGAGTGTCAATATCTGTTGCCATGGTAACATCCATACTGAAGAATTCCATAAATAGCTTTAAAGGTGTGTAATCCGATTGTCTTTTAGGACTGCCCTCTTTTTCCCTGGAAGTTGTCATAATTTTTATGCCACATGAAAAACCATGTTTTTTCATTGTTGTCATGAAATTTCAGACTCCAAATGCATTTCCTTCCAAAGATAGAGCAAAAACTGTTGTTTTTATGGTTAACCATAAATATTAGTGCAGTAATCTAGAGGGCATTGCAGTATGTTATATCACTTCAATCATCAAAATCACAAGTCTGTTTCCCACAAAACTTTGTTGTGGGTGTATGGTGAGCATCAGGCTCTGTTTTAAGTAGAGAACATGGCACTCTTAAATTGGAACAAGCACCTTTAAATGAAATGTATTCTTATAGATCAATAATTGCTGAAAAATTTTCACTTTTTTTGCCCAAAATTTAAAAAATGCCAGCTTGCAAATCTCTAGAGGTCATAGGTAAAAATATAGGTCATAGAGAGGTTCTGTGATTGACTTTTTACATCATCATGATACATGTGTATGCCTTTTGTGTCAATAGAATCTTGAGCATGAAAAAACCCATGTACAAAAAACAAACAAAACTTTTGTGGTGAAAAATGGCTAAAATGGTCATTGTTTGAAATTGTAGCCAAATGTGGGTGTGACTGAAAAATGAGGTGTGGATGTCTGCAGATAATGATGAGGTTGTGATTTCCAGGTTTAAAACAGTTTTTTGTTGTATGGAGTTATTTTTTGGTTTCATAAAGAAGCATGCAATTTAAAAAAAATGCAATTATCAGGTTTATTATTTGTGTGTGCGTGTGTGCGTGCGTGCGTGTGTGCGTGCATGCATGTATGGATACACAATATCTTATGGTGACACTTTTAGCCTTATGGGGATGCTTTTCTTTGTGGGGACATATAACAAAAATTCCAAGTCCCCAAAGGCTATTTAAATATGTATTAGGTCTGAAAGACACCCCATCAATCTATTTAACATAACAGAATAAATTCTGATGTACCCAAAGAAAATTCAAAATAGTTGTCTTAAAAAGTGGATCATTATGACACTAAAAAAATCTTATAAGGTAGTAGTATATTTATTCTGTGGTGTCAAGAAAACTAAAATCCCAACAAGACATAAAAAGTCTGTGTGTGTGTGTATATGTGTGTTTGTTCACACGTATAAACATTTGCATGAAAAAAAAAAAAAAAAAAAAGTTGATGAGGTCAAAGGTCATGTTGAAAGGTCAAAGGTCATGTGAGGTTAAGTTGAAAAATGGGCTAAAAATGTAAAATTGATCTAAATTGAAAACTTGAAGTTCAATTGGAACCAAACTTTTGTCGTAGGTGCACCATGCGATCCCTCATATGTTGATGAGATCAAAGGTCACGTGCCAGCGTCAAAGGTCATGGGGCGGCCCACAGTTTATATTCTTTGAAAATAGCGAGCGCGAAAGCCGAGAACCGCGAAATTCTAGTTTGTGTGTGTGTGTGTGTGTGTGTGCGCGTGCATGCGTGCGTGTGTGCGTGCATGCGTACACAATATCTTATGGTGACACTTTTAGCCTTATGGGGACGCTTTTCTTTGTGGGGACATATAACAAAAATTCCAAGTCCCCAAAGGCTAATTAAATATGTATTAGGTCTGAAAGACAGCCCATCAATCTATTTAACATAACAGAATAAATTCTGATGTACCCAAAGAAAATTCAAAATAATTGTCTTAAAAAGTGGATCATTATGACACTAAAAAAATCTTATAAGGTAGTAGTATATTTATTCTGTGGTGTCAAGAAAACTAAAATCCCAACAAGACATAAAGTCTGTGTGTGTGTGTGTGTATATATGTGTGTTTGTTCACACGTATAAACATTTGCATGTGTATGGGCATGCGTTGTGTGAGTAGGTGGTGTGGATGCACTTGTCTGTGATTGTGGGTATGGGTGGGTGATAGTATCTGTGATTGCACTTCAGCATGTGTAAGCATACATACACTGATGTATGTATGTGTATCTTTGTAGAAATTTGTTACTTCTATCCACTTGTTTAACTCAATACAACTTGAACTGAACTCAGTATGCTACAAAGTAAGAAGGTCTTAATCATTTACTGAAGATTGCAATTTATTATTTTTTGCAATGTCTTATTTTCAAAATGCCTTACCAAAATTCAATGAAAGACCAAGGAGAGTGATTGGCAAAGCAATCTTTCTTCAAAATTGCCCATAGTCCACGGACTGTTGCTTAACGTTTGTTTGCGTCCATGAATCATTATCTATTTAAATGTGTCGATAACCTTATCTCAAATGCATAGTTGCTGAAAGTGTGTAAACTACTGATGAGTTCTACATTTAACTAAAACAGTGATGAAATTAACTCTGACATGCCACCAAAAAAGCGGAACCCATCTTAACCTTGTTTAGGTTTAACCAATTCAGGAGCCCATGAATTGAGTTCACATCGCAAACCAGCAAATCCAACCACAACAAAAATTAATTTTCCTTTCCCCTCCTCGTATATCACATCACAGTTTAACCAACGAGAGATTTTGTCCCCTTGGGCTGATTTGATATGACCTCTTCCTGAGTCATGATTCACAGTCTACTTCACTTAAGCTTTAAAGATCACAGACACACACCCACCTGTGTGTGGTTTATACTTCATTCAGCGAAACTTGAATCCGACTGTGGACATTAGTTCCTGGCAAGGAAATAGGTTTTCATGACACACACAGTAATATCATGATATGTGATCATACATGTTTGCATTTCTATTAATTGCATATGTACAAGCTGTTGTTACCATAGCACCATCAAGTTTTATGATGTGTTGAGAGCTGTGTAGACAAGGAGTGTTTTGGTTACAAATTTATTACAGGGTATATTTGGTATCATTTGAATATTTCCCCTAGTATAATAGAGATAGTCATCATATTAGAACATGAACAGTTTCCAAGCTTGCCAGCAAACTACGGTGTAACATTTTTTCCCCTTAAGGTGCAACAAGAAGAGATTTTGAGGTACCCAAATATTGTGTCATAATGGTAATGTCATATAGGTAAAACTCCATAGATTTCTTACCTGTATTTGGCTACAGAAATTCTTGAAAGAGAGAAAAAAGGTGATTTTGATTTGCTTATATTTCAATAGAAAGCATAGGCTGAAATTTCTAATTTCGTACCAAAGAAATATTCTTAGCTTAATCCTTTCAGATGGGGATATTTTTTATGGAAAGCCTACATCAGTGCAAATATTAACTTTCGAATTTTTAGGGAGACCTATATTGAAATCTCTCGTTGCACCTTTAACCTTACCCCATGAGGTCTACCACCTTTCTACAGTATCTCTGATTGGCTCATTACATGATAAATCAGGCTATAACCTTTGAGTAACCAATCAAAATGGACCTGCCATATAAGGTTTTCTTACCATGTTTCTCATTGGGTATGTACAAGCAAATAACCCAATGTATAACCAAACAAATGGACCCGTAGACCTCAGGGGGTTAAGAAAATGTAAGGATTCCAATTCAGGAAGTGATCATTTCCTTTATCAGTTTGCATTTGATATGAAAATCCATAAATCCTAGATTTCCTGACCTGGATGTAAGATGTTGGCAGATGGCCAATTAAAATTGTATAGCCTGATAAGATGTACAATGATGGGATTATGGTGTGCTAGGAGAAATAAGGGTTTTATGGAAGAGTTGAGGATAGAAGTTTATTAAAGATGTTGTACAGAGCCATTCTTAGCAATAATACACAAACTTGCATGCTTACTTAAGGTGCGTGATTGGATTTTAGTGTACCAAGTTCTCTACTTGATTTGAAAGCCTGATACTCATGTACACTCAAAACAAATTCTCAAGATGATAGAAGTAATTAAGCATATTGCTGTGTCTTATAGACTACTGTACTATTACGTCATGATTAACCATTAAAACACTAGTTCTCTTCCTATATCTTAGTAAAAACTGAATTTTAGGCTGCAATTACCGGACAACAATGAGAAAAATATGGCCATTCTTATAACGCTCAAAACAAAATTTGATAAGCAAGCAAGCAATCAAGCATTTGTTCAATCAACAAATCAGTTAACCAATAAGATTAATCAATCAATCACCATATCCACAGGCCTGTAGCCAGTGATGAGGAGAGCAGTTATCCCTAACTAAATTAAAAAAAATACCCCAAATGTTATTTAATCACTTTTTGGCAGATTATTGTATATAGTTATCTCCTGCCAATAGCAGCTGTTTATCATTGTCTTTTTTTATTACTAGGGGTCACTGGTTTAAAGACTCCATGCATGGATGCAGAAGAACTCTACCAACAAGTTGCAAGTATCTCAACATTTGGGCCAGAACTGCAGTAAGTACAAAGGAAACAAAAAATTAAGAAACCTCTTTACTTTTTTGTCAAAGAGTGGATGACTGGTAAGATGAATCCACCACATAAAAATAAAAATCCACCTCATAAAAGTGCAATATAGCTAAGTTAAACTTTTATTTTTTCTGCTTGGTTTAACAATGATTTTAGCCCCACAACATATTGTAGAGGGCTATTATACGCGGGGGTGGGGGGTGGACAAGAGATTTCAGTAAATCCACCTAACATTTAAAAACAAATGGCCAATAAACTTCAAATTGGTGGTGTTGTATCCATTTTTGAATAGGGATGAATATTAATGGCTATTTGCAGTTTTTCCATAAAACTGTTTAAATCCTTTCTACCGCCTCATCCCAACAACCATTATGTAGTTGTCTGACAGTTGTATTGAATGTTGCTTGAATATCATGAACATATATTTGAACATTTTACACCAACAGAATTTCACCAACCTAATTGTGGAGCTATCTTAATTATGCACTGTAGAACTTCTGTTTTAGTTGATGACAGTTGTGTATTGAATGTTACTTGAATATCATGAACATATTCTGGAAATTTGTATACCAACAGAATTTCAGAAGAGAAGAACAAAACTTTGTGGCACAGATGGAAGCCGAAAATGCAGCCCTGTTAGCCGCCACCATGTCGGGTCGTAAGGTAGCCATCCAACCATCAGATGAGAAGACAAAGACCGCCATCCAGCACGCCGAGAGGGCGTGCTGGAAGGCCTAGGCTCACCGTCAAGTCTAGTGGTCGTGTCTCTGAAGAGGCTGCTACCTATCGGGATGAACTTGTATGGGGCTAGGGAACAGGAGCTTATTCAACAGGCCAAGCTTATGTTCCAGCAGGTTTGTTCACAATCAGTTGGTTTTTGATTCAAACCAAATTCAATTTGGCAGAAAACAAACATTTTTTGAATTAAAATATTTAAAAACAAAACATAATTATCCAATTGAATTTCAATCTTTCCTAATATAAAGAGCCATTAATATGGGCTGATTGCTAAGTGGTCAAAATTTGTATTTGAAAGAAAGCTACTATTTTGCGCATACCTGTGCAATTTAGGGCTAAAGGATGTTTGGTTTGGATGTGGGAGGAAAATGTACTTCATTTTAGTCGACCAAAATTAGTTTTAAGTACTCTATGGGGCTTACAACATACATTTTTAGCTCTCTCACATCAAAACAGATTGAAATATTGGCACACACACTTTACAGATGGGGTTTGAGGTGAAGGTTGTTCTATCAAGATGATATTTTATGTAATTAAATCGGGCCATCCCCCTTTAATTTTATCCCCCCTGGCCCCAAAGGGCATGGGTGATTTGTTATCTGTTGTCTGTCCTCAGTCTGTCTGTCTAGATGACACTTGCACCACAGGACCTAAGTATCTACTGCTACTTGCGCTGTGACAGACAGTTATGTAGGCCAAAGGTCATACTTTGTGTTATTAAGGACTTTTCCGCTCCTATTCCCCAGAAAATGTGTGCAACCTCTCTCAAACAAATGGGCTGTCTGCCTTCACCTGTGTAAACTTGCTCTCTTACCAACCAGCCTGGGGGATTTCGCAAGTTTAACTTGCAATATTTTTAACATTTAAATTAAATTCATTGCATCATAATATCAATCAGGAGATTGTGGTATGGGTTCCAGTATCTGCTTGATTCTAGTATAAATAACACTTATCTCCTGATTATTTTATTTGAACTGTGAATAATCTTAGTGAATAAGTATTTGAAATAACCCTCCGACAGTGTAACAACCTGTTATATTTCTTTTTTTTTGTCATTTAATTCACAGAGGGAGACCGAAAAAGATGTCCGAGACTTCCTGGTGCAGACACTTCATCTCCACGATGAGAAGGTTGAAGACGACTCCAATGATTCTCAAAGTTCCCCCTCCTCCTCCTCCAATGCCACCACCTCCTCCTCACCAGCCAATCAAGGCTCTTCGTCTTCGTCTTCTCTTCCCTCTACGTCTACCTCTGTGGTGCGTGCTTCTAGTACCCTACTAGCTCCTCTGCATGTCTTTTCGCATGTAATTGTGGATTTCTTTTGTTCTTTCTTTAGTGCTTTACTCACCTCTTGCAAGCTTTTATTAAACCTGTGGCCATTTTCTTTTGAATGAAAACTTATAATTTCCTGATTTTGAATTTTAAATTTTATTTGGTGCGAGTTCATCAAACTGAGATTTAATCATTTTCCAATGATTTTTGGAAGAATATTTAGAGTTGGTAGAATTCAAGTTGTAACATTTCTTAAGCATATTTTTGGGAGAAAAGAGAGGGTAAGAAGACCTAAAGACAAATAGTAGAGATATATTCTAATTTTGCAAGTATCTGAACTCATAAATAATCCAAATGATAACCTTCAATTGCTATGATATTGAAATTACCAAAATTTGCTAAGCTTGTGGTAACAAGAAGTTCAGAGTGTATTTCAAACTAATAAAATAATAATAATAAAGATGGCCATAGATTAGTGTATTCCTTTGTGTTATGAACTCACTGGCAGAGCATGGAAGTTTTGCATCATATCACTAACCAAAATAACATGAGAGTGCATTAGCTAGTATATGGCATAATAGATTGGGACATACAAAGTCAAACTTAGCACTTGACCCACGTTTAGATTAACTGAAAGGGAGATGAACTTGCAGTAGTTGGAGTAATGCTTGGAATGATAAATTAGTTACCATAGTTACAGCTACTGACAGAAAGGCAATATCCTGCCATAATACAAAATAAAGCATAAGGCAGCTCTTTGTGGATATTCATATAATGTTACCAACAAATAGCTGCTTTATTATTATGAATTATGGAGCTATAACAGGGTATTGCCGACAGATTCCGTCATGATGTAGTATCCTTAATATACCTCCACAAAGTAGATTGCACTCTCAATTAAAGCAAGAGTCCATTATTTCTTGACACAGACGATTTCATTAACAGTTCTGTTAAGCAATAATAGCACACTTTTTGAAGAGTGCCCTCAATTTTCAAATTGTGCGATTTATGCACAGTTGTGTTGGTAATTGACAAGTAAACTATACCTGTGAATGGTAATCCTCAAAAGTGTGCATGCGTCATAAAAGAAGGGATTTGTAATAGGATTTGGAGATCCCCGATCCTAATCTCACGAAAATTATCTTAACTTGACTTTAGTGAACAATGGAACACCTATTAGATGAACATCGATACATATATAGCTGCCAATTACCAATGCAACTGTGTAAAAGTCTCAAAATGTTTAAAATTGTTAAATTGGTTCTCTTCAAAGAAATGTGCTATTATTCCTTTAAGTATGAAATGATTTACTATTGTTGACTTTGTGGACTAACAACCATAATTTGAATGAGGAATTTCAAAAGGAACTTAACTCTTAACATAATCTAACCTTACATCTTACGCAGCTGCTTATTGTGCATGGTGATGAGATCTTGCACTTTGCATTTTCATTCTAATGTAGATTACTAATGTAGATTAATATGCACCACTTGTTTTTGTCCAGTGTTAAGCTCTGTTTAAAAGTTGGGAATATGTAACCTGAAGTGCCGTTTCCCAAGACGTCTTAGCCTGTGATGGGCATGTCAGATGGTACAGACTTGAGAAAATTTTCAATTTCATATAGCAAGCATCCTCCATGTTTCAAGAATAGTATGTTCAGTGAAATGATTGTCCAAATTGAGATTTGACAACTCCTACTAAAGATTAAAGCTCAGATTTATCACCTCAAATGTAGGTATCTTTAATAACAAACTGTGAAAGATCAAATTGATACAAATTTCTAACTTTAGTTCATCCCATTGTGAAATATTACCAAGTTTGGATTGGTTAGTTAGTTAGTTAGTTAGTTAGTTGTACCAAAGTTTTAAACCGGTTTTGTCCCCGTTAACGAGGGTGGCCAGATACACCTCACTCAGCAATACTGCTGTGTGAGGATTTATTGGAGCAAAAGATAATTGACCGATGCCCTTCCTGACGTCAATCCACAGTTTTCGGCGGTGGGCCTAGCCTTTCAGCATGTGCTGGATGGCCGCCATTAGCTCTCCAGAGCTGACGTCCTTGTAGGTAGATCTTCTTTTTCATTCTACCAGGGTAACCAGCTACCCTCCTCATCAGATCAAAAACCCGATGGGGGTGCCGGTTTAGCCGCCGACAACTCGGCCCTGGGACAGGTAGTACTGGTTACCAGGATACCAGTAGCAGGTCCTCAAAGGAAACCTGACCTGACAAAAAATAAATAAATCAATCTGAAACCTGGAAACCTAATCAGGACAATTGTCGAATAGCTAATGTGTGAGACCTAATAGGGCATAGACAGTTACCATAACAAATGTGATATCACATTTTGTCATTTTAAAATAGTTAAAATTTTGGTTTTATTTGATGGCTAATTAATTTCAATTTCTTTCCAAGCACCAGCAGAGCTTTTAATTGTTTAGCTAATAAGTGTTAGTATACTCACTGTTGTCTGCAGTCTTGTTCTCTTTAATGTTGGTCTAATGTTATTATCCTTGGTTGTAGGGAAAATGGTTGGTTTGTATCACAACCGCTGTTCAAAACTTGTCTTGAAATTTTCTTTTTGTTAGATGTTTAGAAGTGTTAATTTAGGCACAAATTTTAAGCATTAACATTTTTACTCAGGGTCTTTATTCATTTACACAGTAATATCTTGTTTGTTATATTTCAAAATGTTTAAAATTCAAAGGCGACACAAATTCTTTTTTTAGGCCTTGAATGAGATTCAAGAAAATCAATAATTGAGGTTCCTTATTTTGTCAGTAATGTGAATTTGTTAGTAAAAGAAATGACAATTCTAAAATGTTTTGAAAAAATAAAAATCTGAAAATTTTGTGTGCAAACTGCAACCAACAACTAGATGTCATTTTGAATTACTCTTCAAATTTAGTGTGTGATTAACATAAAAGATTAATGCAAATCTTGTTCAAGAAATTAACATGGTGAAGTTTTCATAAAGAATCTTTCCTAGTATTATATTAAAAAATGATAAGTTTGAATGTGATTTATTGGAATTTAAGTTTGCCACAGGTTGTGGTGGGAACTCCTTTTCTTCCCTTTTGACTTGTGCCCTGACCCTTATCCCCAAATATATTTGTATGCACATTTTGTAAAGTTATTGAAATAAAAGTTCAGTTGAATTTGTTATTTTGTTAATAGCATTGGCTGTATGATTGTGACAGGTGCTATATGGTCAAAAACATTGATGACTCATATGGCTGGCTACTGTGTGTAAAGTTGTTAAAGGTGTATTTCATGATCCTTTCACTCCGTTTTGTTTCCTCAAGAAAAGTTTATTTTAAAAAATTTCAGTTGATTCTGATATGTTTTCACATTATGAATAATTGTTTGTGTCGCATTGCTCTGTAGGCTACTGTGTTGTACTCTTGATTAAACTATAAAACTCCCTAATTTTTTGCAAAATTAACAAATATTCAGGCAAGATTAGACACATTATCTAGAAGCATTTTTTGTTGATTTAACTTTGAGCATCTGTCACAATTTTATGGCCCAGTTGAGTTATACATAAAGGCTAACTGTATTTTGCTGAATGAAAAAAACGGCCCACTGCATCCATTGGTTTACATGCTTCATTCTATGATGATTGAATAAATCTTGTAAACTAATGGGTGTATTGAGATTGTTTTGATTTGTTTCACAAAATATAGCAAGCCATACAAAAGTTGTAAATCACTGTACCATAAAAATTATACCAACAATTATTATGTAAATCACAGGAAAAAAATAATTACTTAGTAGTAAAGAATGAATGCATTCATTTAGAGCATTTGCTGTTGGATTCCTAAAGAACAAAAAAAATTGGTTAGCACACATGTCAAAAGTGTTGGGTAGGTGACCTGAAGCTGTTGATTAAGTTTACAAGTTTGAGTTTGCCAAGCAAACTTGCTAACTCAATCAACATCTTATTTTTGGGAACCAACGAAAAGATTGATAAGCCTCATTGATAGAAAAGGTGGTTCATAACACTTTGCCATGCAGAATCAACCATGTAAGATTTATTCAATGAAAATAAATAACAAATTTGAAGAAGTAAATTATGTTTTTCCTCTTAACATTTTGTCATTGTCAGTCTTTAGTTTTGCATTTGGGTATAAACAATATTATATCGGATCAGTTAACCATAATATGGTATGAGGTAGAATCCATCAGAAGGGCCACTCATTTGTTTAGCAAGTTCATAGGCATTCAGAACATAGTGCAAGAAGGCCCGTTACACTATGAATGCCTTGAAGATAGCCAAACCTATTTAATTTAAAATTCATAAAATATTCTTTACC
Source organism: Ophioderma brevispina (assembly GCA_023653785.1). NCBI lineage: Eukaryota > Metazoa > Echinodermata > Ophiuroidea > Amphilepidida > Ophiodermatidae > Ophioderma > Ophioderma brevispina. Next base: position 73,334 of record JAMKCH010073219.1, on the reverse strand, counting down.
AAATTGTATATAGTGTATTTTTGTGAAAAAAAGTGACAGTGAAATGAACTCAGTGATTTACAAATTTGAAGTTTACATTAAACTATGATGTTATGCATTGCCTGTAAATAAGGGCGGATGCTGGAGTGTTCATAAACTACATATTAAGACTTTGCATGGAATTCATTGAATGCTGCCATTTAGAGCAAACCTGTTTGTTTTATGAAATGGGCATGTGAATTTCTCAACATTTTGACAGGTGATTGATTCTCCTCTGTAAGATTAGTAGTTGTAGTTGCTAAAGATATTATAGTTTCTCTTCAGCCAGCTAAGGGTTTTCTGTATGATTTTAATAAAGGACATGTTGGGATGTGCAATGCAGTTAAAATATACCATCGCAAAATCACTATTAGTGGAACGAACTACAATTTTATAGGTAATAGCTATTAAGAGTCGGTTAAGACACAATCAGGCTGGAAATATAAAAGCTGCAAAAGAAAAATAACCTTTCATCCAACTTGTTGATAGATGAGTAGGTTAGGTTTGGAGGGGTTTACTGAGTAGAATTGCATTGATCATAACCCACTAAAGTCCTTTTGCTCATCCAAAATAAGATAGTAGCTAGTGTTGAACCTGCTGCATGTACAAAATAACATAATCGCAGGTATGCCACAAGCATAAGTAGGGTAATAAATCAGACCCTTCTGAAGTTTGGGGAAGACAGGTTTGAAGATGTTTTTCTATGTTTGAAGGGTGCTGAATCGGATGTTTGGGTCCAACCTCTCGGAAATGTGGGGAACTTGTAAAATAAGGGGGTAAATTAGTACAGGGGTAACTTGAAATCAAGTCAAATTGTGTTTAATGTACACCAATGTATTGTCTCATTTATAAGGATTACAAAGGTATAGTTTGCTAGGTTCCGACCTTTAGTTTTCTCTTCTACAGCCCTGAAAGGTTCAAGGCCATTCTGGGGCAAAAAAAAAAAAAAACAAATCCAGTGCTCAAGTTTTTGAAAAACCCGGTGTCAAATTATTCCCTGGTCATACTGAAGCATAAAATTAATTTCATTTTTGGGTGACAGCTCTGTATACAATTTGAGGTCAAGTTTTGGTGACTCCTATAGACCCCTGTAGACCCTTGTTACAAAACCAAATGCCAAACATTGTAATATAAGGCAAGACGAACAATTTGACACCAGTTTCAATGAAATCAGAGCACTGGGTAACGTTTACCCCAGGATGACCTTGAACCTTAATAGGGCCCAAAAATTCTGATTCAGCACCTTCAAACTATAGAAAAACATCTTCAAACCTTCTTCCCCAAACTTCTAGAATGGGATTCTGATTTATAACCCTACTAATAGGTATAGCTAAGGGTGTAGATACTGTAGAGTTATAACATATGAATAGAGTACTTGGTTATCAGTAAGGTTCTGAGATACTCTACTGATTGTTGCTAATTGTTGAGTGTTTGTTGTACCAACTGTACATTTTTTGTCAACAGAAGGGTCCCAAAAGTTGGCAGAGGCATTTGTACAACCAGATGGCCTCCAATCGCATGGCACATATAGTGGAGATGACCAAAGAGATGGCGGTAGAAAGGATTGTTAGTATGGCCTTAGTACTTCATAGATTGCATCAGGTGAGTAGGGGTCATGTGCCAAGTTTGAGCCCACTTAGTCTGGCTATTCTTGAGATATCTGAAATTATAACAACCATTACTGATGTAATCTTGATTATTGGATATCATACTAGGGCAGCCATGTAACATGATATATGCCCATTGGACATTGTTTTATTTCAATATGCTTTTATTGTTTGGATGCTGATAATTTCATTTTAAAATGCATCCAGCTTAAGTTAGTTTTCATAAATATGCATTTATTTTTGATATTTTAAGAAAGCTGACATTTTATTTGAAAACAATTTATAAGCATAATATTATCATTTTTATCATTAGTACATATTTTGTTATCAGGGATGTAAGACTTTATGAAAATTTCTGGAATACCAGAAATTTGGCCAAAATAAAAAAAATTACAATTTTTGTGTCGCCTGCTCTAAGGCAGGAAGACACATAGAGATCACTTTGTCCACTGTTGTTGTCTGCTGTTGTTGATGTCTGTTGTTGATGTCTGTTGTTGATGTCTGTTGTGAAAAAGGGTTAACATTTGCTTGTAATATCCTCATACTTTGATGGATTTAAACCAAACTTGGGTCACAGGTGCAACATGGCATCCCCCACTTTTTGATGAGGTCAAAGTTCACATGCCAAGGTCAAAGGTCATGTGAGGTCAAGTTATAAAATAGGCTGAAAATGTAAAATTGACCTCATTTGAAAAGTTCAATTGGAACCAAACTTGAATCAATGGTGCAACATGGGATCCCTCATTTATTGATGAGGTCAAAGGTCGCATACCAAGGTCAAAGGTCGTGTGAGGTCAAGTTGTAAAATAGGCTGAAAATGTAAAATTGACCTCATTTGAAAAGTTGAAGTTCAATTGGAACCAAACTTGAATCATAGGTGCAACATGGGATCCCTCATTTATTGATGAGGTCAAAGGTCGCATACCAAGGTCAAAGGTCGTGTGAGGTCAAGTTGTAAAATAGGCTGAAAATGTAAAATTGACCTCATTTGAAAAGTTCAATTGGAACCAAACTTGAATCATAGGTGCAACATGGGATCCCTCATTTATTGATGAGGTCAAAGGTCGCATATCAAGGTCAAAGGTCATCTTAGGCCTATCATTCACTAACCGCGACGGCAGGCGACACAAGCGGTCCGAGGACCGATGTATTTTTTTTACATTCATGGACTTGGGTGATGTTATTTCAGCATGAAAAGCATACCCACATTTTTTGGTAGGGGGATATACCCCTTTAATTGTTGTGGGCCACCAGCTAAGTGGGCCGCCAGCTATAGCTGGCAGGACCACTTTGCATTCTGTTGTGCGTGTGTATGTATGTGTGTATGTGTCACTAAAATGTTAAGTTTTTTTAAAAATTGACCTCAATTGAAAAGTTGCAGTTCAATTGGGATCCCTTATATGTTGATAAGGTCAAAGGTCATGTGCCAAGGTCAAAGGTCGTGTGAGGTCAAGTTGTAAAATAGGCTGAAAATGTAAAATTGACCTGAATTGAAAACTTGAAATTCAATTGGAACCAAACTTGTGTCATAGGTGCATCATGGGATCCCTCATATGTTGATGAGGTCAAGGATCAGGTGCCAAGGTCAAGGGTCATGTGAGGTCAAGTTGAAAAATTGACTAAAAATGGTAAAATTGACTTCAATTGAAAGTTGAAGTTCATTGGAACCAAACTTGTGTTATAGGTGCACCAAGGGATCCCTCATATGTTGATGAGGTCAAAGGTCATATGCAAATGTCATGGAGCGGCCCACAGCTTATATTCTCTGAATATAGCGAGCGCAAAAGCCGAGAACCGCGAAATTCTAGTTCCTTCTGTAGCCGTTTGTTTGGACAGTTCCCACATGAAAGTTTAGCGTCGCATGCAAGCATTTGGTCGCTGGGGCAAGAGCCGGATCAATTTTCAGGAAATCAATGATAAGCCCACTTACATCCCTGTATTATGTTTGTCATATGAAATGCATCAAAATATACTCTGGCATAATTCATTTCCAATTAAGTGCTATTTGCATGACCTATATGTTATCATTTCTTAGCATAGTATATTATATCTGCCATTCTAACACTTAGCATGCAGCAGCCTTGATTCAACACACAAGTTGTGGACTTTCTCATAAAATCCAACTTGAGTTTAAACCATATTGTCTGGACAATCAAACCCACTTATTAGAGTTTCTTGCACTTGCAAAAATTTCTTTAAAATATGTATTTGGGAAAGGTAATAAGACCAAAAGTGTGATTTCAACAAAATATCATCACTCAGACTTAAAACAATAATATTTGATAGCAATGTTGCTGTAGTATCCTGCTCAATTTGTACAAGTGATGTTATTGGTGACCTTGAACCGGTGTCACTTCTGGTCAAAGTCAAGCCAGTGGATGTGCTTTCAACCCTCACAATATATTCATTTTGGATGGTGAACGTGGAGTTTTAAGAAACCATTTCTCAATGATGTTGAGGACTTTCCGGAACAAGCTGTCAATGATGGGGATGTGTGCCCAAAAATCGTTATCATCATCTGACTTTAACTAGAAGTAATATCATTTCAATCTCAACATCAGCCACATCACAGATAGCAGGTTGCTACTATAACAATGGTATTATTTATTTATTTAAATATCACATATCAATGTCCTTCATGTAAGTAGACACAGAGTTGAAGATTATGCACGTTATGGATAAAGTTGTATAATCGCTCAATGTAAGTTTTCCACTAGCATGATTCTGTGTCCTACAATGGATAAACCCAAATATTTGGATAAACCTAAAAAAGCAGTGGAGACATCCTCACAAAAATGTTTGCTTATGGTTAATTAGCTATGTGAAATAAGTCTGAGGTATGTAAATGACAATAAAGACAATGACTCTGATGTGATGTGCCACAGACCTCGCAAATTTAAACATCAAGAAGTGGTCTGGTATGCATCATAGTCAGCTATCTTTGTTAACAAGCTGTGTGGTCATTCCACAATTTTAACAATTTCTTAAGTCTAAAAAAGTTAAACCAAGCAAAAAAGAAAAAAAAGTTGGAGGAAAGGAGAATTGGGGAGGTTGCTGCATGTTAAGATGTAGAACCCCTTGCTGTATGTATATTACGTCACTTTATGTTCAAGTGTCTAATGCAGCACCATCAATAGTGTGACCTGGGTTGATATTTCAATGCATTCAGAAAAACAGCATGCACAGTGTCCAACTGTTGTCTCAGATTGACAACCATTACATTTATATATCAGTATACATTTTTTGTGCACATGATATATTTTGCTCAAACCAGGAGTTGTTTCAAATTGAGCTGGTGGTGTTGCTTGTTCTCACCTGGCATTCAAAAAGCACAAAACAAAAAAAAATATTGTGTTTACATCTTTCATGCACAATTAATTGTATGCTCTGTGCTGTAGGGAATTTGTTTGGAAGAAGCAATCTCTATGTAATGTAGACACAAGAGTCGGTATTTTCATGGAATAGCCAACACGATCACTTTGTACCTAAAATTGATTACAGGTATGTAGTATCCTCATTGTAACTCAAATTCATGTATTAGGAAAGTGAGAAGCAATCCCACCACCACTTGCTATGTTCAACTCAGCTTAGGTTTGAACATCCACTTCACTCCAACACCTGTAAACCCCCAAACAAATACCTGCAGTTCATACGCATTTTGATTGACTGAATACATCATATTCATGCAAATAACCAGTTGAAATACAGCTTTAAATATTACTCAGTCTCTTCATATTACCACCATTCTTACCATATTGTGATTTGCCTCAAAAAGTCATTAAAGCAAATACAGCAATTCTTTTGAAGAGAGCCCCCAATTTCCAAAAAAAATTAGATTTGCAGAGTACATTGGTAACTGGCTAGATAAACTTAATGTGAATGAAAAGCTCAAACAGGTCTATGTATTGAAAAGAAGGAATTTGGTGATAGGATTATTAATATCGGAGATCTCGATAATACTTCAACGGCGGATGCAAATGGCCTTTCAATATGAAACAAACGGGAAATGTGCCAGTTGTACGGGCCCACCACTTACCGGACAAAAACTGCACGCGTAGCACGATGATTTGTAAAGCCCCAGAACTGACAAAAATAAATAACGGTTGTTTGCTGTGTAATTAACATGACGAGTTTTTTTGAAATCTCCATTCCGTCCCAAAACACGGAATATTCATAATCCAGTTTGTTAACACAATATGTGGAAAAATAACTGGACAAACATATATTACTACAAATAGGGGCCAAAATGGTCTTTTCATACATTTTGGAAGCATATATTAATATGCTATTCATTTAAAAAAAGTTGAAAAGTTAACTTTGTTACTCAACTTTAATGCTTAATAAATTTGGTCAAGGTTCTTAGAACAGATTTCTCTTAAATTTTGTTATGCTATTGAAGGAATCTCAACTAAAAAAAGAATTTAAATAGATCGCTAAGAAACACTTTTCGTTCGTAGAAATGATTGAAAATTAAAAGTATATTTTAAGGGTCCAGAGATGACGCACAAGCAGTTGTTGACCGATTTCAAACACACCGAGTGGACTGCTTGAAGTTCGCACTCCGCAACGCGTGCGCGCAATTGGTCAAAATATGCCGCGAATTACAGCGTGAGCCGCTGGTGACGCGTGTGTGCGGCACACGGTTCGACGTGTCACGATGCCGACAGGATTTCGTGGGCGATGTTGCAGAGTGTAAATAAACAATGTCATGAAAAATCAGCTTGATATGAAAAGACGGAGAAGGAAGCCGAATTTGACCTGGAAAATTAATCATTGAAGGGAGATTGGTGGGTTGAGGCACATTTGTCCAAAATTCTGATACTGTGATTATAAATAGGTTTTGCGACTGTCTGACTTACATTTGTATTATTTGGGGCTCTCTGGGAAAGCCTGTTTAATTTTGTTTTTTGAATAAATACATCGGGCAACATTAATAAAAAAAAAAAAAAAATAAATAAAAAATGCATTTCGCATAGAAATTGAATGAAATTTGTCGGGACCTACTGGAAAACAAACTCGTGTTTTGTTGCGTTTTTTTTTGCGTTTGTATTTGTTTTTAGTGTTTGTTTGTTGGTTTTTTTGTTGTGGACATGTTTTGCTTTTGGGGGTTGCTTTGAGGGCGCTCTGGTTTTGTTTGCTTTCGGGGTTGTTGTGCTTTCGGGTTTGTTGAGGGGGGTGTTTGTCTTGACTTGATCGTCAACTTGCGCAACATCTCATACACGTAAAATTCCTGAACTTTGCCAGCATGAAAACTTGCATTGAAATACACGCACCGGATGTTCACTGCTCGGCTGCGCGGACTCAAAGACGATTGGAAACACTACATCAGCGCTCAGACCGATTTGATCCGGTAGTGGTTGTGTGGTACGGTCTACGCTCATCCTATAGTTGTTCCGTTGGTTCTCGCAAGTCAAGTTAGAGGTCATTTTCATGAGGTGGCACTGTTTTCACAATGGACAGACAGAAGTATGGCGTTTCCAGTTCCGCCATTAAATTGCTTCTTTTTGAAAAATACTCACTTTGGAGCATACCATTTGCAGGTATTAATTACTAAAAATACCAGCAAAAAACTGTGCAAAAATCGGGTTTGCGCTTTTCAAAATGTGCCATTAACTGCATGCTAGTTTACTGGGACCAAACGCAGGAAGTTACCAAGAAAACATTTGAAAACAATTTCAGCACTTGATGTTACACACTGACTGAGTATCAACCCAGTGTCATCTGTTGATAAATTTATGAAAACCTATTTGTTCATGCATCCCATAAGTAACATCTGCATTCTTTTTCAACTCTTCTCTGCACTTCTGGGATTTGTTAAGCTTCAGCTCTATTCTCAGGTATCATTGCCTCGGGTTGACAGAGATGAAGATTTTTCTTATTTTCAAATATTATTTTTGTTAGCCGACTAAGCTGCTTTTAATCTTTTTAAAGGCGTTTAAAGCATTTGATTTAATTATCAGTTCATTATGTTTTTTTACAGCATTTGATCAATTTGTATGTTTGTTGCAGTTTTCTGTTACCATTTAATAGTGGTTACAATATTGGTAAAAAAATTATACTTAGTAGTATTCATTTTTTTATCTCAGGATTCTGACATAATATATCAAAAATAAATTTCCAACTGTAAAGAAAAAACATAAACTTTCTAGAATATCATGATAAAATTACTTGCAAATCAATGATACATTTAAAGCGTCACTGACAAAAATATCTGTTACAGTGGCATTTGTTTAAGTTAGTTGATGGAATTTGGAATTAAAGTTGTATATTTTTACAGGCTATTAACATTTTCTTACAATGTTGTATGATCACTATGAAAAATCCTTGAATTAATTTTATATGTAGATTATAACTGCGAAGTAATTAACACAAAATGCCAATTGGATCTTAGTATCAATTTCATGTGAATGATCATTGAAAAAGACAGAAAACTCAGTAACTGTTTTCTTTGTGGACATAAACAGAAACTTTTTGAGTGGCTAATTACTCCAGTCAATTTGCAGTCATATTGCCAGACTCATTTTGCAGGCATTTGCTGTAGTACTTTTTCCAGGCAAAGGGCGGGTGCAGTTCATTTTGCAAGCAATTGCTGCAGTCATTTGGCAAGCATTTGTTGTGTCGTTTTGTAGGCAAATGCTGCAGTCATTTTGCAGGCAATTGCTGCAGTAATTTGCAAGCAATTTGCTGTAGTCTTTTTGTAGGCAAATGCTGCAGTCATTTTGCAGAGTTGTGCAGTCATTTTGAAGGTAATTGCTGCAGTCATTTTGACAAGTTACTTCACTGCAGCCATTTGCAGGCACTATCTGCAGTCATTTTGAAGGCAGTTGCTGCAGTCATTTTGCAACCACTTCCTGCAGTTGCATTTTGTAGGGATTGCTATTCATTTTGCAGTAATCACAGCGACAAATTATCATTAAGTAAATGTCCATTAAGCTGCACGACTTTCATCTCTGGGTATTGAAGTCCTTATTAATATAACACATTGTAAACGATGATTAAGAATAGCTTCCCTCTATACACACCTGTGCAATGGAAACTACAAAAAATTGCAAGGGGCTACTATTGACTATACATATTTTCTGAACAACCTCTTAAAATCCAAATGTTACCTTTAAATATGACCCTATAATCTAACCCATTGCCGTAAGTAGGAGATGTCGTTTACAATTGCCAATGAGCAAAACATTCCATGTTAAGTGTTAAATACCACAAATTTAAAGTTTAGTAAAGTAACAGGTTCTCTAATCAAAGGAGACCTGTTCACCGCATGAATGTATGGGAAATTAAGTTGGATTCCAAGCCTCTGTTTGCAGTGTTTACAAAGACTGGAATTAAACATACAGATAGTGGTATTGGCCTGTGTAATGTATGTAAAGAGTGATAGCAAAGACGAGACCTGAATACAACTCTTCCCAAGTAATGTGGGTGTGGCTGTTTAGTGACCCTAGGTCATTGGTGACCCTGATGAATTCAGAAGTCTTTGCAGGATAAGTTCCGTAATTCGTCATGGACACTAGTGAGCCAGCTTCACTAAATGACCACACTGAAATAATGTTAAATACGATTTGTTCAACCACTGATCAATTGGAGTGTAATCAAATTGTTTTTGCGACAAATTTCTTTCCGCTCAATATGGAATCAGACTGAGCACCCACCGCAAGGCAGAAAGAGTGCTTGGAAGAAGCTGATGTCAGCTCAGCGTAAGCGTACCATTATGGCTTGCTTCAGGATGATACCACTCCATCATTTGCCAAGGTAAATCTTCATACGTGTAATTCAAGAAATAAGAAATTGAGGCTATAACCATTTCCTTAGAATCCTGTTGTAGTCATTAGGATTTCTGCATTACTATAATGTCATTTCCTTGGAGTAATGTTTAATGCTCCTGTGCTTCCCCACCTTGGTATAATCTGTGTTCTTCACTATTTTATGATAAGAGTGCAAACTGCAAAAACGATCTTGGGGTAAGTTTGTTGATTATAATCTTGCCAGATGTTTGCCAAAGAAATAAAGCCTGGAGTGGCATCACGCTTTTGAAAGGGCAGTGTTTAATTTCATTTGATTAAGGATCTCCACCTGTCTAAGGCCATTTTTCTATGGTAATTGTTGAATTTTGGTTCTTTAAGGTGTTTTGGTCCAATTCTTCTTTATACAAAGTACAGGAAAGTTGCAATTTTCAGGACTTTCTGGGCTTTGAACAAAAAGAAACAAGTGGTATCTCTGTGCGACCTCATGCTGTTGAAGCAGAGCCACTACCTTGGTATTATGGGACTATCCGCCACCAGCCTAGGGGACAAAAGCTATTTTACTTTTTTAGAGGGAAGAATAGGAACCATTGACCTGAACCACAACTGACTTGAATATGTATTATGAGCATTTATTTCCTGTTCTGATCTTCTAATTGCAATATGAGCTATATTTGACTTGCAGATTCCATACATTTGTATTAAAGGAGAACCCGTACAACGAATAATATTAAACAATATACACTATAAAATAATTATTGACCACAATCGACTGGGTTCATAGCAAAACGGGAGTATATTAACCATAACAATGAATTAAAACCATCTATCTGACCATGTGCTATTAAAAATTGCGCTAGTGTATAACATGTTATGCGATACGGCCGACACGTTTGCATCATACATGCCATAGGAAATACACATTACGAAAGCATCATGTGTAAAGATGTACGATGCTACTGTGCCGTCCGTATCGCATAACACAAATACATATCCCATATACACTAGTGCAAATTTCAAATAGCGCATGGTCAGACAAAATGTTTTAAATTCATTTTTATGGGTAGTATAATTCCGTTTTCCCATGAAACCATTACATATGTGTTCAGTAATTGTTTTTATAGCGTATATTGTGTAAATTATTCTTGATACATGTTCTCCTTTAAACAATGAAAATGTTCTAGGTGTACTTTTTAAGTGTCCATTTTTTACCATTCTAGGCATCGGGCTATCAACTACTTCTTGCGTGCATACAGAGAGAAATGGTTAAATACAGAGGAGTCGGCACAGCATGTACTCATTGAGGACCTAACAGTAAGTATTGTTTGTTGTGGTTTTGTTACCAAATGTGATCATTTGTGTGTGTAATTTATAAAATATTCTAATTTCAAACAAATCATTTTCTATATCTTTCATTGCTCAATCAATAATAACAACCCAACCCATAGTTCTCATAAGGGGTTCCCAAAAAAATAAGTTCCCCCCTAAAATTCGAGGACATTTCGTGGCATACACTTCACTTAGAACTGGATGATTTGGAAAGATTTAAAAAGTTTGATTTTGGAAGAGGAGGAAAGAGAGGGGACATTTGGCTCCTGCCACCAAAGTTCGTTGCTTTCAAAAAATACTGTTTGGCATCCACACACACTCCCGTTTTCCAAAAAATGATGTTGTCAGAAAAAGTGGCACTTTACAGTATCAAAGATCTAAAGTCAAGAAATATTCAATTTTACAACAACGATTTCTTTTCCTTTTCTTCTATTCATTGTGGTATGAAGTAGTAAATAAGCTTAAACATGAACGCATAGGAAACCAGATGAAAAACAAGACAAGATCAAGGACCACACAAACAATGAGGAGAAATTTGCATAAGCAACCACCATGTCGAAATGTGAAAACAGATAGACACATACACAAACAAACCTATACTGGCTCAACATGGTGAATTATCCAGCGAGCATGGAACCACAGTCATCAACAGAACATAGCAAATTGGTAAACAGCATGTGGTAAACACTACAATGATGTTATCAGTTGTAGATGGAGGAAACATTGACTTATGACTCTCACCCTGATGACAAAACAATTAAGCTTATTTTGATTCAAACAGGCATTTCAAACATTACTCTTTCTCTTTCATAAAAAGAGCAATATACAAAGAAAAAAGGCCCATTGATTCCCGATAAATGTAAAGCTTACATGCATTCTTTATTTTCCTTGCATATTGTCTGTTTGTGTTTATTGGTTGGCCATGCGTCAATTGTCTTAAGCTTATTTACCTCAGATCGCATTGAATACATGGACATGAACTCGACGTTGTTGTAAAAATGTTAATTTTTATTTAAGATCTTTGAATTCGGTAAAGTGCCACTTTTTCTGACCAGTATCATTTTTTGGAAAAAGGGAGTGTGAATTGATGCCAAGGTGTTTTTTGAAAAGCAATGGACTTTTGTGGCAGAGCCAAATGTTCCCTCTTCCAAAAACATTTTAAAATTTCCAATCACCCAGTTCTAAACGAAGTTATGCAACGAAATGTCCCGAATTTTTTAGGGGGGAACTTATCGTTTGGGAACCCTTGTATTAATTCATATTTAATGGCCTATAGGACAAGGTTTAAGGATACCAAGGTTTCCACAGCAAAAAGTGTAACCCAAATATTTAGGGGTGAAATTAAATCTGAAAAATCTTGGAATGAAAACTTTTCGGGGTAAATTGTTTGTATTTGTATTTTCCAAAGTTGACAGTTAAAAGAATGTTTAAGTTTTGTACGTTTAGGTGGCAAAAGTGCCAGTTTTATCGGGTGACAAAAAGTAAATGTTCAAGGTCTGACTTGGAGATGATTAGTTTAGGGGTTAGAATAGAAGGGGCTCTCGTGTACCCCCTGAAATCAATTTCTAATTGATGTCTGTATATTAGAAAAAACGCATAGAAAATGATTAGCTATGTTAAAAAATTCAAAAATTGTCCCATCTACCTTTTTTTGTTGTCTGCAAGAATTGCAGAAGGCACATAGGGATTACTCTGGCATATGTCTGTGTGTGTCTGTGTGTGTGTCTGTGGTCAAAATGTTAACCCTTAATATATTGCATGCCGTATGAGTTCCGTAAGGGTTATGGTGATGTAACTTGGTGGAAAGGAGGGGGTGGGGTAGGGTGACATGTTGGTGACCTCATATGACCTTGGTGACCTCATGTGACCTTTGGCCGGTCAAAATGTGAACCCTTAATATATTGCATGCCGTATGAGTTCCATAAGGGCTACGATGATGTAACTTGGTGGAAAGGAGGGGGTGGAGTGGGGTGACATGTTGGTGACCTCGTGTGACCTTTGGCCCCATTCACAAACCGCGATGGCAGACGACACTCGCGGTCCTGGGACCGCGATGTATTTTTTATGTAAATTTATGCAAATTAGGATCGCCATTACGGAAAAACCATATTTCAACAACAAGTAAACACAAAATGTTGTTCCTGAGCCATTGTGAACTCTTGTCGATCACATTTATCTTGCTTCGGATCCCAGATGGCAGCCAACATGGCCGCTCCAACGATCTGTAAAACATAAAAACGATGTATACCTGTAATATTTAATTGTATAGTAAAAAAATAATATAATTATAAATTTAAGCAAGAAATGTATGTCTTTTACCACAAAAAACTCATATCTAATTTGTATGATATGCATTCTTAAAATTCAATGCAATGACCAATTTCTCCCCATCAAGAATCTTTTGAACCCAGGAAAATTGCCTTGTATCTGGATATATCATCTCACAACAATAATAAAAGTCTAAATTAAAGTATGAGATATATGTGTTTGACCAGTATAAACACACAACTGGCAATTTTGTTTGTTAAAATTTAAGATAGCGGTCAATATGGCCACATTCAAACAATCTAAACCTTAAAATTACCATATTTTTGTTGTATATCTAGACAAAGTACCCAGAAAGAATGATAAAAGTGCAAATTAAAATATGTCTAATATCATTAGTAACTCATAACTGCTATTTTTGTTTCAGTAGTATTTCTTAAATTCAAGATGTCGGCTACTAAAACCGTTTTCAAGATTTTTAAACTCAGTGATATTAGCCGCCGTGTTGATTTTCAAATAAGTCAACCAAACAAAAATACCAGCTTTGAGTTTTAATTGCTCAAACGCACATTTCTCATACTTTAATTGACATTTTCATCCTAATTTGGGGACAATATAAGGTAATTTCTAAGTTTTAACACATTTTGAAGATGGACAAATTGGCCGCCTATTGAATGTTAAACATACTCACTAAGCAAAAAAAGCGGCAGATATGAGTTTCTAATAGTCTAAGACATATATTCCTCAATTTATTTTCTCATTTTTTGACTATACGACTAAAAAATACAGGCATTTAGCACTTTTATACTTTGTAGATCTTTGGGGCGGCCATGTTAGCTACCATTTTGGATCCGAAGCAAAACAACAATACAAATATGCATGGCAAGCGGTCATAATGGCTCTAGAAGAACACTTCTGTTTCTTGTTGTTGAGATACGGTGAAAACTATATTTTTCTGTAATAGCGATCCTAATTTGCATAAATTTACCTAATAATGGCACGTGGGACAATTTTTGAATTTTTAAAAATAGCTAATCGTTTTCTACGCATTTTTCCGATATAGAAACATTAAAGGTGCATTTCGTGATTTCAGCACCGTCTGTTTTATTCATTGATCACTAGATATCCTTGAGAAAAGCTTATTCTAAAAAAATTTGAGCAGATCCCGATCTTGCGGTTTTGTGTTATGAGCAATTGCTCGTTTCCCACGGTCCCACAGGCTACTGTGCTGTAATTTCTGTCCGTTTACGGACAGAAAATATAAAATTGCGAATTTCTTACAGATGCGACCGAATTTGCACGTAAGATTGGGCACACGTGGATTACTGAGGCTAACGGTTCAGATGATATAAAAATCTCAAAATTTTTTAGGTAAGTCGGGGGGGACGAGGCTGTGGATGTGGATCACGAAATGCCCCTTTAATTAGAAATTGATTTCAGGGGGGTGCACGAGACACCCTTCTACCCACTAAACTATATAGACCCCCAAAATACACATTTTGAAGGGCTAGCCTTACATTAATTAAAAAAACCAATAGTCATCTTATGTGAATACAGCAGTTTTTGTGCCGTCTGCAAGAATTGCAGAAGGCACATAGGGATTACTCTGGTCGTGTGTCTGTGTGTGTGTCTGTGGTCAAAATGTTAACCCTTAATAAATTGCATGCCGTATGAGTTCCGTAAGGGCTACGATGATGTAACTTGGTGGAAAGGAGAGGGCGGGTTGGGGTGACATGTTGGTGACCTCATGTGACCGTTGGCCCCATTCACAAACCGCGACGGCAGACGACACTCGCGGTCCGTGGACCGCGATGTATTTTTTAATAGTTCACTGCCTTGTTTGCCCAACGGTGTGTTCAGAAATGCAATATGACAAAACTTCCCCAAAAATCATCGTTTTAGGTTTGTCTCTTCATGGTTGTATTGCTGAATTTAAGTCAAATTGCATATTTTCAATTTTTTTACACAACTTCATATTTTGAAAAAATAGCAAAAATCAACAGTTTTCTGTGTCCATGACATTGCGCAATCGAGTTGCCATCGTCTCTGTGTGGGATCCAATGAGAAGGCTTGTATTTGCAAAAGAACCTTGCAGTGCCTCTGCAGCTGTATCCTCAGAAAGTATATTGACTGCCTAAGTGTGCTGTATGCACCTGCTCTGTTGCTTCATGTGCCCATCTATGTACTTGGCACTATCACCTATACAGTGCTCATGATCAATTAAAGCATGCATCCAAAACTTATTCCTTCATATCAGGAAAACTTGTAGGTTTTGCATTCTGACTTCAGATTCAGAGTCTACACAAGATTTTACCCTAGAAAGTGTTTTTTTTAATCATCAAAACACTGCAATATTTGACCATTTTGGCTGCGAAACCTTAGTGAAACCTTGACCTTTGTCATAGCTTCTAATCCTAATATATTTCTGAATATCATTTTTGTAATTGTTTTTTCAACTAATAAGACAATTCATGTGTGTAATTTATGGCATATCCCACATAAAATAATCCATTGTTGTATCTCATTCTTCATGTATGTAATTTATGGCATATCCCACATGAAATAATCCATTGTTGTAACTAATTTCTTGTACCATAACAATGCGAATCTATCTCTACAGTTAGTATATCTAACTCATATCATACCCTTGGCCACTAATTCTAATCTAATTTTTTTAATACTAATCTCACTCCGAGTTCAATTAACTTAGAGACTCAGCTTTATTTATTAGAACACTAAATTGCATTTTTTTTTAAATTACTGAAAGAAAAATATCTTTATCATTGTGTCCAAAAAGATTTTTGCAAAGTATGCATCAAAATTTGCTAAATTTGGGCAAATTTTCTCAGGAAGGAAGAGAAGATACACAAAAAGTCATGAAAGAAGGGGTTTCTTTCATCCTCAGACCTTACAAGATTATGCGAACCCAAATGCACAAATCAATTCCAATACCATCTATTCAATTTTACGTATTTTTTTAGAAGAAAACGAAAGCAGTGGTATTCAGCAACTTATTTCTGAAACACATAAATGTAGATTACCATGTTGCTTGGATCATTTCAAAAAGGACTAAAATTGAAAGGATATGGTTTTCCTTGTTTCATGTGTGCTTCAAACTTGAGAAATCTTTAGGTCTCGTGTAATTTAGCAACTTTCTTTTCCGGACTTTTCCAAATTTTGAATAGATTTTATAATACTGGGTATCTAAGTTATCTGAACAGTCATTAATAAACCAGTGCGTAATGACGCAGCTATATTCTCAGACCATATTGGTTCTTGTGATCATGGTCATAATAGCGTTATTGCATACGGAATAAACTATGATATTGTAAGAAGTATGATGTTGTATTAACAAGGCTTATGTCCAGGACAAAGTTCGGTGGCACAGTTAGCTCCTAACTGAATTAACATAAGAGTACAACCAAGGTCACTAGAACCAATTTGACACTTTAACATACTTATATAGACTGCCCATCCCTATTATTTTGACTAAGGTGCTCACTGCATTGTAGTAGCTCTCACAATTGAAAAAACACAAACATTTGTAACAGCAAATTTCTTAAAGGAAATGGAAATATATATTACAAATTGATCTTAAATGATAAGCCTATATTGTATCCAATATTACAGTAACATATTCTCAAAATTACTCCAAATTTGTGCAAAATAGGCAGAATAAACATGCACCTAACAAAGAGGGGCCAGAAATAATTCATTATTATTTTTTTGTGATGGCATAAGAGTGATTATTGATAATATCATTAAGAATATAACGGAAATCCAAACCCAACATAAATTTGTTCAAAGCTGACAAGCAAAAGCAATTGTTAAATGTAGGTAGGTTGATTGTTTTTAATGCGCCCTGTTTTTAATGCGCCCTGTTTTTAATGCGCCCTCTTTCATAAGTGTACATTTTCCACACCCATTACAGAGAAGATTGCGTAAAAAAAGACGATACTTGATATCGCTGGCACTTTCAAGAATGGTAAGAGCGTAGGCTTCGAGGAGCTTGCCTTTTTTGTCATTGAACAAGTCATCTGTGACTCGCATCGTCTACTGCTAGTATCTATACCGGTATTTCCTGTTCTCCTTTCTAAATAGCCAAAGTGATAGCAATTTATAAGAAGAAAGGGTTCTTACTCTTGGGCTGTCTGTATCTACCATCTTACTTCAGCTCTTTTCGGCTTCCAAATGTTATAACTTAATAATACTGTGCTTTCAAACAATTACTACTGAACTGGTATCTCTTTTGGTTTGTGTTTGGTTCTGATACTATCAGCTGTACTAATTTCAAGCTTTATCACTGTGGAATTCAAAGTTCACTCCTGTAGTATGTTACCAAGTGCTTTCAGTGTACCGTACGTACCACAAGGTTCAATCCCTGGTCTCACCTTTTTTATCACCTTTTGTGTCTTGTTTGATGTTTACAGTAATATAAATGTATACACAAGTTTACAAGCATATGTGCATGTACAGTTATGGTGGGAATTCTGGTTAAGGTGCCTTCTTTATTTGTTTCCATTTTAAAATTTGTTTACATAGCTTTTTGCCATGGAATTTATGAATTTAAAGAGAGCAAACTCTCTCACCAAAATTGAAGCCTCCCTTTTGCTGGTATGTTAATTTTGAGGGGCTGGCACTGTTACTTTTTTGTAATGGATATTCAGGAATGCTGTTTCAGACTTTCAGTTTTAATGAATAATCTAGTTTCATTAGTTTGCATTTGAAGATGATAGTTCTCATTTGAACAGCTGGATTATAACTAATCTTGGCCAGAAGGACCACTGACCCAAGGTGAACATTCACATTTTGACCTCAGAAGTCAAATATTTATGACATACTGCTGTTTCCACAGATTAGATGTTTGGATTATGCAACTTGCACTTCTTAGACATCTTCTGTGGTCAATGTCTGTAGCTTGTAGATTAGTGGTCCATTTGGGGCCAGAAGAGGTCAAAATTAGGTAATTTAGTCTCTGTATATTGGCACTGGCCTAACTTTGCCACACGCAGATAGTATTGGAAGTTAGAGATCAAAGATAACTTGCAGACCAAATAAAATATCATTTAAAAAAATGTATGATCTCTTGAACATATTGCCAGCAGCTATCTTGAGGAATTAGGCAATTCAACAACCTAAAGGTCATATCATATATCAATTATGATTGACTGCTTTAAAAACTCATGAGTGCAGTATATATGAATATGATTCCACATGGATATGGGGCAGAGTATTGGTCAAAAATTAGTCTAACTTTAAACCTAGGTTTAAACCAGGATTAATCCTTCCTGAATAGACCTCTTTCCTTTCTACATACTATGTAAATTTAATGTATTGATTGCCATCCTGACCCTCAGTGTGTGTTGAGAAAAAAAAAGTCAATTCATAAAGGACTAATCCTGGTTAAACTTGGATTGAAAGTTAGCCTTATAGATCTGAAGGTCATCTTATTATGCCAATTGCAGACAATAGCAATGAAACAGGCACATCCTCATAGTATGCCATAGAAAATTTATCATTATTAATTAGATGAGCTTGCGGGCAAACTCTGGTGGACTTAAAAAGGAAAAAATATTACTTGTTTATATATTATGATTTTCAAAAGCATTTTTATTGTCAGTTTGAACTTGTCCGCTAAAGTACATGTTTTCAATTACAAATAATCCACAGTTAAAAAATTGCTTCCTTTGATTAAGAAAAACATAACAGCCATCATCTGATTAATTTTGATAAACCTAGGCTACCATCTTCTAAAACCAGCTGTGTAGTCAGCTGGGTCATTCTGAGGAGGCAATTTCCTAGTCTGTGCAAAACATTTCCCTATCGCAGTGACAAATAATGAAGACAAGGCTGATTTTTCATGACTGTCCTTTTTGCTCCCCGATGTTGGCTCACTTTTTATTCTGAGCAGACACTCTGTCCCACCTGTCGGCCCGCTAGCTATGCCTTTGTCAAAAACCAATACTGGTTCTTGTGAGATCTCCCTCCCCTTGGTGGTCATGATTTGTATATGGCACTAGCATGTACTTGGATACATCTTGTCCAAATGGATTCAAGCAAACTTCAAGATGGAGCCACCCATTCACCCATGGCACCAGTCTATCAGTGTGTCTTTTGAGCTGTCACAAGATGACACCAGAGAAATACTGATGGTTACATTGTTGAAATTGTGTGTCAAATGTAAATTGTGATTTTGTCACGTAATCAGAGTTAACTTTGTCAAAGCTTATTTTTAGGGTCCTCACAATCTGAATGTAAAGCTAATGCTTGAAAAGTGTAAAATGAATTGATATGAATTGAATTCAGAAATTTAGCAAAATATTTTCTCAAACTTGGAAATTTATTGTTTATAGCAGATTTCAGAGATTGATAGTGAGCTCGAGTAACTTCTCTGTCATGTTGTCCCCCAGTTTGTCATATCATGCACATCTTTCCACCTACTGAACTGCTTTGACATCCTCCATTGTTGACCAGTTAAAGTTATCTTCGTCATGTCACTGTCCTGCTCTGTTTATCATGGTTTTATGGGTGAGTCAACCTCACAAGCCTTCTTTACACATCAGTTTTCTTCAATTGGAGGACCCTTCAAGCCCCTCCTGAGTCGGCCACAGAGTAACCCTAGTGTAGGTCTCTTAATTCTTAATCAAGATCCAAAATATAATTCACTTAGTAACCTATGGGAGCACTTTTCAATGGTGTCCCCATACCAGATTACCCTTCTGCTTAATGTAGATGACCTCAATGTCACTGATTGTTAGTCCTCCCTGTTCTGCTTGTTAGACTTTTAAATCTACTTTCTATTTTGAACCCTAATTCAAGTAACCAACCAAATAGTAAATAAATAAATGCTGATGCTCCTCTGTGGGATCACAGTTCAGCCTACAATGGCAGCTGCAGAGGGGTACCGTCCAGACATACTCTAGATTACTGCGTTGGTACTCCTGTCTCGGTGGCACCATGGTGTACCTGCTAGTCACTTTTACGGCTACTACTCCAAAAGTTAACACACAACATATTGTAAAAAAACAAAACTTTTGGGCAATCAACTTCAACTTTCCACAATTATCAAGATTGAACTGTTTGAACTAATTATTTTGCAAATCAATGATATACTGGCAGCAATCTTGCAAGACTTGATCACACCTGAAATTTGTTGAAACTAAATGCTCCCCAAATCTAGAACATAAAAAAATGGTTTTCCCTTCCACTGTTGCAGTCATTTTGAAAACACCATTAAAATTGCCCAATTCCAAACTTTCAAATCATTTTCATCCAACCTACCAGTTTCCAAAAGGGAAAAAGTTGGTACTGCATAAAGAATTCAAAATCTGACCTAGAATCCACTATTTTGGGTGAATTCCAGCTTAAACTTGGACTTCTAATCCAACTGACTAATCTACAATCCTACTGCTTTTTGGCATCTTGCGGTTGGTGTTCTCGAACCCCTAAAATCGTTTGATGATACCATGATGTTTTTATGGTTAAATAAATTTAAATACAAACTAATTGAATAATTTTTTGCTCTTTAGAGATTGTGACAATTGTTTTGGTTTGTTTTGCTTTGACAGAATCGTGGTCACTGGTGAAGCCCCGCCGTGGAGGGAGAAGAGATTTCGTATGAAGAGGTCACCGACCCACTTCAGTCATCACTCATCTTACTTTCAGCAGAGCTGCTAGTCTCAGCAATAGTAAGTTTGAACGTGCGTTATTGGTGTGATCAAATCAGTACTCAGGAACATGGATTTCTTTATAGGCAGTCTGGATTTGTAGTATGGATTCTCTTCTGAAATCAACGCAATGTGTACTTAAGCAACAAATTCAAAAGAATTATTAAAGACTTACAATTTAAAGGTACTAATTTTGTTGTAACTTTTACTCTTGTGCTCTCAAAATCTAATTAAAGCCTCAATGTTCAGAAATATAACTAACACAGTCAATTTTTAATAGTACCTTTTTTAAGTACCTATGAAGTAGCCATGGAGTACCTCCCTGCATGGGTACCAATCGCCTGCCACAAAGACTGCATGTGTGTACCATCTAGGTACAACACACAGTACCTTTATCCCTGAGCTCCCCCCTCCCCCATAGGTAGTACCTGTGAAGAGTCCGTCAATCCAAGTGACTTGCTATTTGTTTGGCAAAGCATTGTTGCACTTCTTGATGGTCGGATATGCGGCGAGTGTTTCCAACGAAAACGAAACCAATCACGGCTAATCCTACATTTTTCTTTCCTCCCCTTTTATTTTTTCCAGTGGTCTCAGCAAGATTTTCTTGTGGGGACATTTCATATGCAGAAATTATGAGTAAGGTAAGTTTTTTCTAATACAATTGTCCAGTACATACATTTTCAATTTGGTCACTTGCATATCTCCTCTGCCTCAGAGACTTTAGTGTGTTTGTAAAGGGGATGTTATTTATAATTGTAAGCAGTACAAAACATTTAGTTGTGTTTGTAACAACCAGAAATTTGCCAGTGACATCCGATTGGTTTGTCCCAATTTTAAGTCATTTAAAAATGTTCCTATTATTCAGACCAGTGGATGAGATGACGAGATAAACGAATAGAAGAGATGACAACCATTTGAGTTTGTTAGGATATTTTTTTTCCCCTTGTCTTTTTGGTAGTACTTGAAATACAAACTGCATTTGGACACTATCTTTTACAGGCAATTCGGGACTTTTTTATGGAAAATTATTTCACATCATCAACACCAATTTGTTCTAAATTAATAAAATGTGAATATGTTTTTTTTCTGTTATGACTGCAGTACATGAATAACTGCCTATATTTAAAAATGGTGCCCATGGGGTCAGAATTATTAACTTTTAATTAAGACCAACTTACGTCTAAACTTTCAAAATGCCTATGAAAAATGTAATTTTCCTGTGAATTCCATTTTTTGGTGGGCCGCCAGCTATAGCTGGCAGACCACTTAGCAATTCCGTTGTGCGTGTGTATGTGTGGATGGTGTGGTGGTTGTTTGATGTGTGTGTGTATGTGGGTGTGTCCAAATTGTTAAGTTTCTTTAACCTCAATTGAAAAGTTTCACTTCAATTGGAACCAAACTTTCTGTCATAGGTGGCACAATGGTATCCCTCATATGTTTATTGAAGGTCCAAGTCATGTGATGAAAGGTCAAAGGTCATGTGCGGTCACGTTTTGAAAATGGGGCTTAAAATGGTAAAATTGATCTACAATTGAAAACTTGAAGTTCAATTGGAACAAACTTTGTCATAGGTGCACATTGCGATCCCTCATATGTTTGATGAATCAAAGGTCACGTGCCACCAGGCAAAGGTCATGGGGCCTGCCCACAGCTTATATTTCTTTGAATATGCGACGCGAAGCCGAGAACCGCGAATTTTCTAGTTTTAAACTGCTTTTTTTTTTTCTAAAGGTTTTTGTGAAACCTCTACAAAGACTGGACAAGCAGTGTTTGCAGTGGTGGAGTTCGTGGAGTGTTTCCCTCTCAAAGACACAGTGTGTTTTTATGATTTCAAGGAATGAGCTCATATTCCCTACTTTTACCTTTCTATTTAATAATTATTGTCAGAGGTGAGTTAAAAAGAAATAGTTATTTAACAGTTTAGCAACTATTTTGATGGTTACTCAGAGGCCGTTTCTTGTAATTGGCTCATGTAATGAGCCATCAGACAGACTGTATCCTAGGTGGTAGTGCCCCGGAGTTTTACTCAATGACATTTCCCTCTTTTGTTGTGACAATCCGCAGGAGGCAAGAAAGGGAAAAGCAGAAGACCCTGCTATCAGAACAAGGGGGATTTTATCATACGAGGCACTGCTGAAATGTTATGCGTGGACTCAGTGCACGTTACAGGTAAGAAACAATTGCAGCGTCCCGAGAAAACCAAATCTTCTGCTGGTCTTTTGATGTCCCGATGTAAATTTTGATGACAACTTGAACGACTTTTTTTTTTGAATGGGGGGGTGTGGGGGCCTCAATTTGGAATTTATTATACTGAGACACTTTGAAGAAATCTACTGTCCTTAAATCTCAGTAATGGGGACACAAAATAAATTTGGAAGTTGGCATTGGGCAATCTTAAGTTTTAAAAAGGTGCGTCTTGGGACCCCCTGATTTACGCGGAGTAGTATCGAGTTTTTGATATCAGATGAAAGGATGTCCATTATTTGTCTCATTGTCGTCGTGAAATATGAGCCCTCAATTCCGTTTAATTCCCAAGATATAAAAACAAACTGCTAAATAATGTTAACCATCATAGTAGGCACAATATTGAATAGGGCTTTTGTAATGCATTAATGATTCTACCATCAAAACTGCACTTTTTGTTTCCCACGGTGTTGATGGGGCTATATGTGCAAGTGCCGGGGAGGCTCTCATATCACGTCAAGAAAACACATAGAATAAATTCAAATCAGAATCAAGCACTTTAATAAACAAAAAATCTTTAGTAAACACCTTTAGTTAGCCTGACTAGGATACAGACCAGAGTTTGTCAAAGCTGATACAAACCAACAATGGATGAAAGATGCTTACAACAAGCAGATTAATAATAAAACATTTTTGTAATTTTATTTTCAGTTGTTCCCATGCATATGGTGATGGCCTCATTACAACTGGGTATCTCACTTTCTAAAAGTAGCAACCAAACAGTACAACGGTAACAACAGAAATATGTGACCATGACCCACAGATTGTCTGTTTGTGATAATGAAACCCTCAATTTGTAATCTTTTACTGAATAGCAGGTTGTGACTTATGATACCATTACCTAAGTGTATTGATATAATTGCAAAAATGATATGCAGATACCACACCAGCACTAGACTAAACCAGCCCGCAGTAAAAAAGCCTAATGGCCACGCCCACTCAAGACTTGTGTTTAAGACATTTAACAATATGCCATGATTAACAATACTCTTTGACACCATCAGTAGATAAAGACTCTACTATTAGTAGCAGTAATTCAGGTTAATTTATGTTAGTTGCTCTTTTGTTTCAATATTTCGATGACCAGTTTAGTAAAAATGTAAAATTTCAACAAGCATCATGTTATCTTTTGGGGTTGTATAGAAAATGTTTGAGTCATCTCCAGGCCAGATGGATGTTGGATTCTTCACCAGTGTGCACATTGATGGAATCATGCAGGTTAGTACAGTGTACACGACTGTGGGGTGTGGTGGTGTGTCAGTGTGTGGTGTTTGGTGAAAAGATGTATATGTGAGGTGAGTATGGCTGTGGCTTCATAAGGGGGATGGGCTGTGATAGTCTGCGGTGGGGGGTATGTATATATAGCAGTATATGCATTTGTGTGTAACCTGTGTGTTTATTTTAATGGTCTGTTAATAAATTTTGGAAAGGTTCTGAAATGCAAACTATATCATAAAAGAAAATGAAACAAAAAATAAAGAAAAAAAACATGTTGCATAATACTATGTACCACATGAGGTTCATCATTTAGTTTGTGCTCTTTGTTACTAAAGGGGCATTTCGTGATCCACAGCCTTGTCTCCCCGACTTGCCTAAAAAAGTTGAGATTTTTATATCGGGCATGAAAATGGGAAGATTTTCTCTTTTAAAGGTGAATGACCCAATTTATATTTATAAAGTTCCTCTTGATTGAATGACCTTGGCCCCAAAACCCTATCTGTAAAGTTTCATGCTGATATTTCGGTCCGTTTTGATTTGAAAGCTAAAAACGTGATTTGTAAGCCCATAGAGTACTGTGTAAAATTAATATCGGTCGACGAAAATGGGGAATGTATTTGCTCATAACTTTCAAACCAAACATCGTTTTGTTTCAAGATTTCACAGGATAAATTAGAAAAATATTGGCTTTCTTAGGACACCAAAATATTGACCACTTCCAGCAATCTGGGGTTCTGGGGACGAGGCTATTAGAAATCGGGCCATGGACCTTTAAAGGTGCTTGTTCCGATTTTTGTCTATCGTGTTCTCTACTTGATGTATAGGAGCCTGACGCTTGTATACACTGACCAACAATTACGGTGGGAAAACTTGCGGTTTTGATGCAAGATGTGATAATGCATAGTGCAACGTCCTATTCACTATTGTGCTAATATTGATGGTTAACCATTAAAACGGCAGTATTTTTTACAGTATCTTGGGAAAGAATTGATTTGGAAGCTGAAATTTCAGGAGGACAAAGAAAATATGGCCTTTCATCAGATATCAAAATTGATACTGCTTCCGGTTAAATCAGGGGGGTCTCAAAAAGGATCGGAACAAGCACCTTTAATGCATGTCTCCAAGATGGAAAATCACCTCATTTACTAAACATGACATAGAAAAACAATTTAAATTTTTTGTGGCCACCAAATAGAACTGCTGGGACCACTTGGATTTCCCTTGTCACACTGTCCGGATGGATGGATGTATGTAGGTTTCTCATCAACAAAAAGGTGAATCTTCACTTCTCCAACCAGAACGCTAAGACCAATTTTCATGATTATTATGTTATAAGAATCTTGTATCCTATCCATTCTGTACAACTTGAATAACCAACATTTCTGTACATGTATCCATAAACTAGCAGCGGTCAAAAGCAATATTGGACTCCAATATTTGTCGATATTGGATGATAGTCCATTATTTAAATCAAATTTACGAACGTCTTTCGTTTGTCCCATTGAGCTTACTGACCATATGAAGTGATCACTAAAGGTGCGAATGAGTCAAAGTGATCATGTCACATACAGAAATTCATCATGGTGACTTGTTCCAGTGCATTGAGCAGATTTGCAACGATTAACGAAGAACAGTTTCAAGAATTAATAAATAATAAAGATAGCGCGAACAGCCGTAGAAGTACTGACACTAGCATTGCAGCTTTCAGGCAGTATTTGGCATTGAAGGCTTCCCGATGGATTTCAAAAACTTCAACAAACAGCAGTTGGCCAATGTATTATGTTGAAATTCAATGAGAGGATGGTCATTTGTGTGTAATCAGTAAGATTCTTAAAACATAATAACCATAAAATTGGAAGAATTTTTTCTTTGACACACAAAGATATTGGACTTGCTGTGAGTTTCAAAAATATTGTGCTCGACTTCTCGCACAATATTTTTGAAACTCACAGCGAGTCCTCATCATCACCGTCATCATAGTCATCATCATCATTCTCATCTTCATCTTAGGTATATTCAGTGTGAATGTAATGAGCACACAAGTACTGAACTGCAAATTATATACCAAATCATGACAGACACCTGCAAAATTCTAGTTAAGGATGTTTTATAATGCTCAGGTAACATCAGATCAAATTATTGCATATGCATGTTGAGCTCACTGAACTGTCCTTGTGGATAAGCATATTTTAGTTCATAGCGAGTATATGAATGGATCTTTTTTTTATAGTGTGTTGGATCTCGAGGCCTATGAGAGGTATAACAAAGCTGAAGGATTGGGAGTTAGCTCAGGGGAGAATGCAGGTAAGAATTCAACAGCCCGAGTTCAAGGTATCACTTTGTCTCATATATACATTAATTATTGCATATCACACATTAGCCGTCCATCTAATACAATAATCATTGTTTTGGACAATTTTATCAATCTTTTGAGAATGCATAAGAAAACATATAAGCACAATTTGATAACTTTGTTTTATTGATCTGTTATGCACCCTTGACAATTTCTTTTATACCATATTATGACCTTTTTTAATCATTCATAAGCTTGTAATTTGACATCAGGACTCTAACCTTAGCATGGAATTGTAATATCAGAATACATCCATATGAACAATTCAAATTGTAATCATTGTTTTGAGATTAATATCAAGAGGAATTTTATATATTGAGTTATACTTTTCAAATGTAAGTATACAATTAACACTCTAAATCCAGTAAAGATAAAAGCAACAAATGTTCCAACTTGAATTTGTTCTGCAAGTTTGTTTTAATTTCAATTTATATATTTCTGTAAACCACACGCACACGTATGAATATTTATTGCAAAGTACACAAGCATATATATATTTCATATAATTAAGTTTCTTATGTTGTTTGTGTGTACATTTTGCTGCACATTTTAATCATGTTTTTATTTCAATGTTTTAATTGTGTGCACAAGTCTGTCACTTGTCAATTTGTGTGTTGTGAAAAGTGGAGCTGAAAGCATTTTTTTTAGCCACAAAATATGAACATTTTAAATTTGCATAATTAAGTTTCATTTATCCCTCGAATCTGTTCTCTGAAATTGATTTGCAACATGTAACTTATCATTGCCTGAAGTGCATTCATGTTAGCCATTTGAGCCATTACGATTCAGTTTTATTTACTTTTGACTTAATTTAGTTGATTTAATTTGTAAGATGTGGTAAACTCCTATAAAAACAAAAAAATTATAACAAAAATTGTCTCAATATTTGAAAAGAGGAATTGATGAAGTGTGAGTTGCTTTTGCTCAGATGACCCTCTAAGGCAATTCATTTGTGGGGGAAAATAAGTAAGGTAAAACTTGCAATGATCAAAAGTAAGTGTTAGTAAAATGGTGGGGATGAAGTAATAGTGTTCGATGAACTTTTGATGATGTCCGGTGTTAATACAGATAATCAAATAAACATGGCGGATGGATTGAAACATACCTGAAATATTAGAATTCAATTTTTTTCTCAAAAAAGGGAGAAAATCCAAAAACTTCACATTTCATCTCAATCTCATCCCCCTATATTGTATTAAAGAAATTTGTAAATAAAGCATGTTAACATTTAAAGAAAATTAATAAATTAATGCAAGAATTGTTTCTGGTAAATTAACAGAGTTGCTGCACTCAGAAAACAATACTGTTTTGGATATATGAAGATAATGGCATTACCATTACAAAATTTTCTTTTATTTTGGAATTTATGTTCTTCAGTTGCATTGTATTTTGACACATGCTTCTAATTGTCATGGTAACTTGACATGGCAACTATTGTTGATTTTAAGTGTGCTCATCACTTTTCATTATTTTTTTTGTTTTGAGTTAATGTTTTAATCATGTCCAAGTTATGTTGTGCCCCAATAATCAAATTAATTATTCTAACATAATTTGCTGCGTTTGACATTAAAAAATATCCAATCCACCAAATTTACTTATTTACTTTAATCAAATCTTCCTTAACAGTTTTTGAAGTTGAATATTCACTATAATTTGTTTTTGTTTTAAGACCAAGTTTTTGCATACCATGCTTGCATGTATGTCATTTTTCTCCTGCTTTTTTCACCCATTTTCCTACTACAGTTGATGCTGAAACCTGTGCAGGTAAACGGAAAACACTCGTCCATAGTAACTGAAATGGACCGGTGACTTTGACTTTTCTTTGATCCTCTTTTTTCCTTCCTTGAATGCTCTTAGCTTGCGGGCTAGGCACTATCATTGCTGTAGATAACTGCCGAGTGTCACATGATCTATACAGTCATATGACCTGCATGGTCACATGACATCAAGTGATGCATGGGTGTGGATTTTGTAGTATAGTGCATGATTTCTCAACTGTCATCTTGAGTATAGTTCTTAACAGTGGGTAGTGTTTAGTATACTTTGAACTTCAATTTCGAATACTTTTTCTTGCAAATGTCCCTTTCATTTTGCAAAAGGGGTCTGGAGTTCCAGTTCACTTTCAATCCATTGTAAATTTATCAAAACATGTCACTGTTAAGAACAAAGCTGTAGATATTTTCATCATGCCTTTCATTCCACAGCTCCTTCATATATGATATACACAATTCTTACTAAGCCTCTCTTTCAGCTGACCTTTGCCCCCTCCCCACCCATGACCTGGCATGATACTTAAGCAAATGGAGTATTAATGAATGCTATGTGTGACTGAATAATTCTGATACTCAATTTTGCTGGAGTAAAGTGTAACCCTTCTCCTCTGACCTTTATTCTCATGATTACTTCAAGTTCTTAAATGGTGGTATCCTCGTATTTCCATGGTAACCAAAATATTACCAAATCCTGATTGGTAGGCAAGAAGATGTCTTTTGTTGATGTGAGTGTATGGATAGAATGTTCAAATGTTGTTTACAGTTTGGATGTTTGAAACTTAATTATATACAACAGATAATACAAAACTGACGCAGGTATTCTTGATTTATCCTTTGACAAATGTTAGTCTTGTTATTTATTCAAAAGTGACAGTTTTTCTAACAAGCATGAAATGGTGTTACATGAAGTTTTTGTAACAGGCACAAATGGAATTGAAGCAATAAGAAGAAATTCAGTGAAATTCACAATCAAAATAAATTTTTCAGTTTGTGTTAAATATGAAGCGCTTTTGAACTATAGTCACCATTACAATTAGACGACCAAATCAACATTTTACATTATCTGTTGGCCAAGTTATGGGTAAACTTTGTTTTTAATCGGAACAATTCTGATCATAAAACGCACCGGTCACTTTGTGCATATAGGATGTATTACCAAAAGGATTGAAATGACATTTTTTTGTGTGTGTTTTGGCATCAGATGGCTTGATCAAGCAAAATACTTGGGTATCTGGATTATTTGAAACATTGAAATGCAGTTTCCCAGCATTGTATCATGTTTTTTTTTTTTGTGTGTGTGGTGGTGGGGGGGGGGGGGGGTAGGAGCTGCCAACAGTCCCCATGTGGAGATTAAGTCAGATAGGGATATCGGCATATTTCTGGTGTTTGAGGTTTGTATAATCTTTAAAAAAAGACTTCCTGAGGCAGCATTGAGCAAGTGAAAAGGTTAGGGATATCTTCTAGTCACTTATGGGGTCAAATCTTGGAAGGATATTTTTTTTAGTAATGAGACTTTGTGGAACATACCCTCCCCCCAATCAAAGTATTTGTGACAATGTTAACTATGTGGGCAACAGTAGTTGATCTGGGATTAAAATTATACCTTTTCATGTTCAGAATCAGCATGTGATGCATTTGAAAGAGTCCAACTAAGCCTAGTCTTAGGTCAGTGGTTTTGGGGGATTGCTTTTCAAAGGGTTGAAAGGGTTGTTAAGCAGTTAGCATTGTTTACAGTGCTGGATGAGAGAACATACAAAACGGAGGATGAGAGAACATACAAAACGGAGCATGTGCATTGGAGGAAGATATCTTTGTACACATACAGAATGGTGTTAACTATTTACAAATCAGGAAAACTCTTCAAATAGTTGAGATAAAATTCTTGTATCATCCAAATGTTTGATAAGGACCTGTAGAGATAGTCGATATTAAAAAGACCTTGGCTTAGAAATGACGAATTTGGTGTCTTATTAATTCCATTGTTGATTTGGGTAATAACTGACAAATTTAAGGTTTAGGTTAGTTTTGATTAATAAAAAAATAAGTTGGCAAATTTCACAGTTACTGACTTGCCCCAATTTAAAACAAACAAACAAGCCAAGACAATTGTGTTTATCAGAAAACATGCATGAACTTGTACATATTGGGAATAATTGTCTTGTCCATGTAAATAAAAGCATACTGCTGTTAAATATTTGAAAATAACATCTTTTAATACAATCAGTCATTTCTATTTCTTTTAGGCTCACATCTTTTCTGAGCTCTCACGTCTTTCTTTCATTAATTAACGGACATTATTAACATCAGCAAATA
Organism: Ophioderma brevispina; assembly: GCA_023653785.1. NCBI lineage: Eukaryota > Metazoa > Echinodermata > Ophiuroidea > Amphilepidida > Ophiodermatidae > Ophioderma > Ophioderma brevispina. The sequence goes on along the minus strand of JAMKCH010073219.1, from coordinate 42,803 downwards.
AGCTTGAATTTTGATAGACTCATGTCTATTTACAGCAATCGTTTAAAGCAATAACAGCACATTTTTTTGAAGAGTGCCCCCAATTTTCCAAATTTGATATTTTTGCATAGTTGCATTGGTATTTGGCTTGTAAGCTATACCTGTCAATGGTAAAGATTGAACTTGTCTATGTATCGCAAAAGAAGGACTTTTGTAATTGGGTTAATTAATATCATATACCGATAATAATTCCGTGGCTGCTGGAAAGGTCTTTCCAATATGATATATAGCCAGGAAATAGCGCCATGTACATGTCTACGCTCATCCATTAGTTATTCCGTTGGTTCAGGCAATTCAAGTTAGAGGTCATTCTAGGAGGTGGCACTATTTTCACAATGGACAGAGAGAAATTTGGCTTTTTTTCACTTCCCCTGTTAAATTACAAATGGAGATCCTGGTTCTAATTACAAAATTGCCTCTTTAATGATAAGTATGCACTTTTGAGAATTGCTATTCCCAGGTAGAGTTTACTAGACCATTACCAACACAACTGTGCAAAAATCTCTAATTTTGAAAATTGAGGGCACTCTTAAAAATGTGCTGTTATTGCTTCAATGTGCAAGATGTTAAGTTATTGCAAACTGTGTGAAATATCACACTAAATTTGATAGAAATCCACCAATGAAAAGGGATTTGATTGTCAGTAGACATGAGGTTATCAACTGAAGCTGTTTTCTCACTATGTACATATTTTTGGGAAGTTATTGCAGTAATAAACAATTGCAGCTCTATTTATTAACATCAGCTGTAGATCAGAAAGTGTTGGCTTCCATCAATATTAACATTGCATATGAAACGTAAAATCTCATCAGTGAACAACTGTGCTGTTGGTGTTAAATTTGGCAGTTCTTTGAGTGACTCTAAAATACATTTATGTTGGCCAATCAGAATCGGCCCTCTTTCTGATGCTCATCAGGCTCTTTTTAAATTAAGAGATAAGTTTAATATACTGTTTGGCCAGAAGTGTGAAATGATATTGCTTCTAAGCACCTACAGTATGGTCATAATAAATTCCCCCTCTTATAAATACTCAACATTATTGTTCAGTAGAAGTTCAAGGATTGCTTACATTTAAAGGGATTAGCAGCGATCATGTGAGAAAATAAAAAAATATGGAAATGCATTTTTTTAAACTTATAAATCAAAGATAAGTATTTACAATTCCATATAACTACTTTAATGTAGGAACAAAAACACCAAATAGTGAAAAAATGAAGTAGTAAGTTTGAGGAAATTTGTCATACCGTCTCCCGACAATAGACATACAGCGACAATTTAGAAATCTATACTAACCACAGGACCATTGTGTTTTAAACAGTGCAGAAAACAAAGCTCAATGATTCTTTGTGTCTGGGGTGTCAAACTGTACAGGATACGGTTGCACCAATATTACGCTTATAAATCGGGATATTAACACGGGGAAAGGCTTTTTGATCGCACAATCGGAATTTTGAACGGCACACCGGTCTAGACATTACAGAATCAGATAATAAAAAGTGCTGCCTGGTCTTTAATAATGGATTTCAAGCCAACCACTTGCAGGTTATGTTAGTACATCCATGCCAGTCACCAAATTATACCAAAATACAAATTTTGATGATTTTTTGATGTTCGGATCAGCACAATCGCTGCTAATCCCTTTAAAGGTGCTCATCTGTTACAACATATTTTTGTTCAGAGTGAAAGCCATTGCCAACATATCTTAGTTCCAAAATTTAAATCTGACTACAGTTTTAATGTGAGCACTAATTGTGTATATTACAACAGCCCATCGATAGATACTGTCATGATAAATATTAATAGAATGTCTAATGGGTTTCCCTTGGCAACCACCCATGCTGTCTGCTCCAATTGAGAGGTTTCATTGTTTTGTAATTGTATCATTTGAAAACTGAAGGATTGTACTCCCCCCAATATTATCAATGTGGTCCCCCTAGACAATCTTGGCTTTCATATAAGATTTTCTAGTGTCTCTAGTGTTTCAGATATAAATCTTAACACCCATATTTGTTCACTGACAAGATTTTAGTTTGTGTACAGCTTCTTAGCATGGAAGTGGGTAATCACATTTGACAAAAACTTTTTATATACATTAATTCTGAAATATGTTTATTACATTATGTAATTTCCTAAGATTCAATTAAGAAGGTGCAGTGAGGGTTCATAAATTATATTTTGTTTATTTGTATTTTTTTTGTGGGACTGAATTTTGTTCAAATTGTCATCTTCCGGACATATTATCTGATCGAGGAGGCAAAGAATTCACATGGAATTTGGACTAAAAGAATATGTCAAAAATGAGTTGAAAATTAGAATTCTCTAGCAATTCTTGTTTGGGAAACATCAGCGAATAATGGCTCATAAAATGATTTGTTCCAGATATGTTATTATCCTGGTATAGAATACATGTGTCATTTTTCCAGATGCACTCATTTAAAAAAACATAATAATAATAACAGAACATGCCTGCAACATCCACAGGTATTTGTGTAAAATGCAAACTTGACCTAAAGTTTCACCACAAAGAGGGTCTTAGCTTTTTGGATGGGCAACTTTAGATTTGGCCATGCTGTAAAATCAGCTGAAAATGTCAACAACAACAAAACAAATGCTTAAAGACTGACTCAGAGATTTTGAACTATAACTTTTTGTGTATTAATTAAAAATAGTCCAACTTGAACTTAGAACTAGATAGTCAACTAAAATGCTCAAATCCAAAGTTTCAAATGAAACTGATTTTGTTAGCATATAAGTAAAGGGTTATGGTTTTGATGCATTAAACATGTGTAATATAACAGTACCATAGGATACTGTATATAACAAAAATTCCGGAACCGGAATTTTAACACAAAGTTGTGATTTTCTCTATGAAGGACATTGATTTGAGCTTAGCTATTTCACACAGTATGTAGACAAGTATTATTTACATGCAACAAAAATGATTTGTTCAAAAATTAAGGGCACCATCCTCAGGAAATTGCTGAGTCAGCCTTTAAGTGTTAAAAAGTAGCATATCTCACTATTATTGAGCAGTTCAACATAAAATAAAACACAATGTTGTTCTCTTTTTGTACATAATGACAGTATTAGTGATCATAATTTGGTTAGTTTTCCTTAAAATTCCTAGCTAAGATTCCGTTGACATGCAAACATTGCTTACTTTCGAAACCCAATCATCATCACCCTATTAAGCTATTATGGGATGTTACAGTTGATTTTTTATTAGACAATAGAAAATTGTAAAGAGAAAAAGTGCTCCGAGAAAATATGTTAATGTGCTGCTGTCTTTTATGTTTTGTTTTAGGAGAGAAAGCGTTACATGATGCACCCCTTACATGTGCACTTTTCCGCTTCCTTCAACTGCTCTGTGAGGGGCACAATTTAGGTGAGTGATGTATATGGTAAGGCCTGTAATCAAGAAAGATTACCGTGGCTGAAGGTTTCATGCCAGTAAATACAAGTCCCATTTATTCCTGTGCAAAATGGGCAAGAAAAGATCATTTTCTCCTCAATGGAACATCTCAGACCTTAAAGCTAACATTCTGCTTGAAGATCATCATATCTCCTACCCTATCAGTCATGAAATTCAGGTAGTTATCCCCAAATTTTTCCAGCTACTGGACCGTGAAGACTAGCATGCACCGTGGACCCTGGAGGTCAGGGCACTTTTTCAGTCAGGTGTTCCCTGTAAGAATAATGGTTAAAATTGGTATGTCAGATCAAAAGAAAAGTATCAATGCCAACCTTTTTGATATTTCTACAGATTTTATACTTGATATTGATAGAACCAGGATGTCAACCCAGATTCCCCATTCTCTCAGTTTTTAGGGTACACTTAGGAACCGGTGCACAAAAAACACAATTTGCAGTGGGGGGGCGGGACTTGCCTCTGTTTCATACATACATATATACAACTAGCATTTAGTGCGCCATTCCCAAAAGGCTGAGAGCGTAAATAATAAAATGACTTAACTACCAAAACTTAAATTACATTACAAAGTACGGTGCAAAGTGCATGCAAGAAAAAGTAAAAACACAGTTAAGCATTACATTGTAAATAGTTCATTATAGGTACCTAATGACCCGAGTATAGTCCCACCCTTTTTTAAGCTGAAAATACCTTGAATTTGGGGGTGGGATAATGCCCGGATCTTGCCCTAAGCCGGGTTGAAAATGTCTTGCCTACTTGCAAATATACACTGTACAGCCACTCATGCTTCCGATAATTTGAGATAGAAAGATTGAAAAAAAATGCTGTTTCGATAGTACGTTAGTTTCCACCCTCAATCTGAAGTAGATTTCATCTTTCGTCATGTAACTAACCATGACTATTAATGTAACTTTAGTGATGCTTTTTAGCAAAAAACCAGCAAAAAACGGACAAACTAGTTGCGAACAACTGAACCAATTTGCCATCATTGTTTTGGCGGCGGCCATTTTGGTTTGCTGCCAAATGCCCTTGACCCTACCACTGCTTGTTCAAATATTTTTTATTTTTCAGAAAACAAATCCACCAAAAAACTATTTTATGAATGAATTTATGAAACTGAATAATTTATGGACATGTTATATTTTCTACTGAAATAGGAAAAAGAGTTGAAAAAAATTTGTAGAATCACGTCTGAGTGAAGAAGAAGCCTTGAGCGTGTTGACCCAGGAACCTGGTCTCTGCTGTGTTAGTACTCGTTAAATGTATGTTTTTCCAGAACTAAGGTTCCGACGGCATTTAGAAACATTCTTGAGATGGATTATAAGATTAAATATGGAATTCTTTATTCAGTGATTGAAAATGCATATCATGGAATTCAAGGCTAAAGTTTGTTTTGAAGTAGATAGGTTTCCGAATTTTGCAGTCAGTGTAGGCCAATTTTTTGCATGGGATAATAAACGGATCTTTAGAATTTTCTGAAATTTTCCTAAAACTTAGGGTGGGATATAATCGCGCATGGGACTATATAGGGTCAGTACGTAATATAATGCCTTTACAAGCACTGTACATAAGAAATAGGAAATGGCCTAATCATCGGCGCAAGACAAAAAGGGACATTGCAATAAAAAACCAGACAACAGAGCCAGGACAACAAGGACAAACAAGCTATGGGTGTTACCACACAAAGGGCAAACACTGAAAGAAGAATAAAGGACAACAATACAATAAAGGAGCATTTGCATATCACAAATTGAAAATTAATTATGTAAACAATAGTTTTGAGAAGAATTTTTTGACAATAGCAGTGATTGAAGATTGTCATATAATACAGGAAGCTTATTCCATTCTTTTGATGCAGATACTGTGAAAGTTCTATCACCAGCTAATACTTAGTGATAGGTAGTCAAAGACGAGTTAAAGATAATCTTTGGAAGATCGGATTGTTGTCTCTTTGGTACATTTAAAGATAAACAATTTAATAAATATGTGGTCTTGGTTGTGAAGGCATTTAAAACAAGCAAAAAGTAGAATTAAATATGATCCCGTTGGGTATGGTGCCAGTGAGTGATTTTCAAAAGTGTCCAGTGTTGCGGTAAACTTCAAATATAAGACGTGCTGCCCAATTCTGTAGACGTTGAAGTCAAGAAATATAAGTAGATGGGGACGAGGAGCGAAGGCTGTTGCAATAATCTAGACATGAAAGAATTAATGAATGTACTTGCATGGTGACATGTAGGTTGGTCGATATATTTCCTGATTCTGGCGATATTTCGTAAATGAAAAACAACAGATTTGCTAACATTAGTAATATGAGATGACATATGAGATGACAACTCAAACCTGCTAGAGAGCATGAGTGCTGAACAGACAGATCCAAAATGAGCAACCCTTGGACATAAATACAGCAGTTTCTCATGTTATTTACCAGTGTAAATTCTGAAGCTACTGATTTCATAAGTTTGACCCAATTGGCAATGAAGTTGATATATTAGCAAAAAGAAGTAACATAAACATGGTAAAATCCGATGGAAAACAACTCAAACCTGCTAGAAAGCATAAGCGTTGAACAGACAGATCCAAAATGAGCACCCCTTGGACATAAATACAGCAGTGAGACATTTTCTTAATAAGCTCATAACTCAGTATTTTGCTTCTGTTCTAAATTTCAGAATTCCAAGATTACCTGAGGACCCAAACAGGCAGTCACACTACAGTCAACATCATCATCTGTACTGTAGACTACTTACTAAGACTGCAGGTATGTGGCAAGTTACAGCAGTATTGGGACAATTTATTAAAGAAATTGTAATCCGTTGTTCCCTTCTGGTGACTCTAGTGTCTCAGAGATCGACATAATTACTCCTCTGCAATTATTGTGATATGTTGCAATGTTCATGAAACTTTGATTTTGATCTGAACTATTTTTACATGGATATTGTGTATGCCACCTATTTTTCCATTACTGAACGTATAAGACATTCAAAAGCAGAAATGGTTGGAAGTTTTTCTCTTTTTTTCTCAAAAATATCATTTATTTTGTTTATTTTCAGGAATCCATCAGTGATTTCTACTGGCACTACTCTGGCAAAGATGTAGTTGACACACAGGTGAGAAAGCAGTACAAACGTATTTTAATGTACATTATGTACTATGGTACTAGCATTTTCCAAATGTATCTATAAATGTGCAAGTAGGTAATTAGCAATTAAAGTACCTCCAACCGAGTTTGAAAACTCGTGAGGTTAAAAGGTGACAAAAAAATAAAAGAATCCGTTTTTCTTTTTCTTAATCAAATGTGTCCATAAATCTTTGAACATCAAAAAGTAAATACTGCAAAAGGTTTGACACTTCATGAAAAATGGAGTCTACATTGTACTGTCAATGGTAGTTACTTTCATATTGCATGATTTAAAGGGGAAGACCTGCTGTAAGGATAAGAAGTTTTTCATCTTGATAGAATGGCTTTTACCCCAAAACCCTATCTGTAAGGTTCCGCCGATATTCCAACACGTTTTGATGTGAGAGCAAAAAAAAGATGATTTTTTGAGCCCCATGAGTACTGTGTAAGTAATATTGGTCGACCCAAAAATGTGCACTTCGCTCTGAACTTTCAAACAAAAACTATCCTTTAGCCCAAGATTTAACAGGATAAATGAGGAAAAAAATAGGAAACTTTCTCTGATACCAAAAGTTTGACCACTTTTGGTAAAAATCTGGGGTTCTTGGGACGAGGCTATTAGCGATTGGACCATGAACCTTTAAATCGGCATAGAATCTCCACTGTCTGAAATATCAAATTTAAGCTCATATCGTCAGGGAAAATGCCTGTATCTAATTGCAATTGTGAATACAGTAATGCTTACACTTCCCTATGTATTTCTCTTCTTGATAACTACTTGTATGTTTTTATCCAAACATTTGTGACACTGGAACTTAATGACCAAAAAGAAGTAACCAGGGATAGATAAAGCTGTTGTGTGTTGTCTAATTTGGAAGTTAATTATTTTGTATTGCAGGGCCGTGAAAACTTCTCCAGGGCTTTCAAAGTGGCTGCACAAGTGTTCAACACACTCACTGAGTACATTCAGGTAAATCATAGAATTCATTACAAACTTGCCTTCCAACAAGAACAGGCTTAAAGGCACTATCAGTGATTTGCCAAGTCATAAAATAAAAAAAAATCATCAAAAATCAGATTTTTGCATGTCTGTAACAAGTACGGGTACTCTAACATACCCTGCAAATGATAAGACCAGAAGCAACCTAATAAGCACAAAATCTGATATTTTAGTCATTACTGTCCGAATGGACACTTAGTACAACACATATTTGAATGGAGAGTCATATCATTGAACAATGCCATTTTCCTTTTTTGGCAATTGTTCTGTTGAAAAAAGTAACTTATGAGAATTCTACAGACTTGTCCTTCAATTTTAAGCTATTCTATGCTATTTTAAGCTGCAAATTTCAAATATTTTGACTCTTTCGAGTGAATCACTGATAGTCTTTAAGTCAGCAGTAGGTAGAAATCACTGCTGTGAAGTATTTCAACCCTATAGTTACAATTTAAGCTATTTTAAGTCAATAAATTATTTTCAGGATTTTAACCAATTTCTAAGATTGGAAGTAATTTTTGAAACATGTAAGAAATGATATACTATCATTCTCTTTTAATTCTTTAATTTATCACTGCTTCTTTCATCAACTAGGGTCCATGCTCTGGTAACCAACTAGCCCTAGCCCACAGTAGGCTTTGGGATGCTGTGGTTGGTTTCCTACACGTATTCGCCCACCTACAGAAGAAGCTATCTGAGGACGTCAACCAGCTAGAACTGCTCAGACAACTACTCAACCTGCAGAAGGAGATGGTGGTCATGTTGCTCAGTATGCTTGAAGGTATGCACTTAACAGTGGATACTTTCAATGTCTCTCCATTACTCCACTCTCTCCACTGGCTTCCAATTGCTCAGAGGATTAAGTTCAAGGTTCTTCTCATGGCCTTCAAAGCTTTTCCTATCAATTCTCCTCAGTATCTGTCTTCATACTTCCAGCTTTACAAGGCCACTTTTACTCTCCATTCTAGCTTATCCATCAAATTCCTTGTTCCTCGTTCAAAGAAACAATCTGGTGATCGTGCCTTGTCCATTGGTGGGCCTTGCCTTTGGAATGAGTTGCCCTTTGCCATTCGTGGCCTTGATAGTGTCTCAGTTTTTAAAAGCCATTTAAAGTCTCATCTTTATCCTAGCCTTTAATTTCCCTTTCCTTTTCCAGCGCCTTGTCTACTTTTGTAAAAAGTGCTTTATAAATCTCATTATTATAATTATTATTATTAATTTTTCACATCTTTTTACAGAATTTAAGAGTTTGCAGTGTTATAAATTTGCAATTTCAACCATGTCATCCTGTGGGTTAAAAATATTTTTTTGGCTTTTAAATTTGTGCAGCAATTGTTGATGTTGATCACAAAAAGTGCAAAAATAAAGACCATGCAAAAATAACCCACTATGCAGTAATTGGAGGGAAGAAAGTTATGCATGGGAAAGGTGTTGTACCTTTGGGGTAATTGCATGGCTTTTGAAGTTAAAGGGGATGACCCAATTTAAGTCTATAAAGTTTTCATCTTGATAGAATGGCCTTCATCCCAAAACCCCATCTGTAAAGTTTCATGCCAATTTTTCAACCCGTTTTGAAGTGAGAGCTAAAAACATGATTTTGTAATCCCCATAGAGTAGTGTGCAAAATTAATATTGGTCAACCAAAATGGGGCATATTTTCACTCATAACATCCAAACCAAACATCCTCTAATCCAAAGTTTCAAAATGAAACTGATTTTTGTTTTAATAATAGTAAGGGTTTGGTTTTTTGATGCATTAAACCCATAGTTGTCTAATATAACAGGACCATAGGATACTGTATATACACAATCCGGAACCCGAATTTTAACAACCAAAGTTTGTGATTTGTCTCTAATGAAGGACTTGATTGAGCTTAGCTATTTCAACACAGTAAGATAGACAAGTATTATTTACATGCAACACAAATGATTTGTTACAAAATTAGGGCAAACCATATCCCTCATGAAATTGCTGCGAGAGTCTGCCTTTAGTGTTAAAAAGTAGCATTCTCACTATTATTTGAGCAGTTCACCACATCAATAAAACACAATTTGTTTCCTTTTTTTACATAATGCATTATTAGTGATCATACTTTGGTTAGTTTTCCTTACAATTGCCTAGCTAATATTCTTTGACATCCAACAAATTGCTTACTTTCCGAAACCCCAATCATCATCACCCTATTAAGCTATTATGGGATGTTACAGTTGATTTTTTTATTAGACAATATACAATTGTAAGAGAAAAGTGCTCGAGAAAATATGTTATGTGTGCTGTCTTTTATGTTTGGTTTTAGGAGAGAAAGCGTTACATGATGCACCCCACTTACATGTGCCTTTTTCCGCTTCTTCACTTCTCTGTGAGGGGCACAATTTAGGTGAGTGATGTATATGGTAAGGCCTGTAATCAAGAAAGATTCCGTGGCTGAAGGGTTTCATGCCAATAACTACAAGTCCATTATGTCCTGGCAAATGGGCACGAAAACATCATTTTCTCCCGCAATGGAACATCTCAGACTTAAAGCTAACATTCTGCTTGAAGCACATCATATCTCCGAACCCTAATCAGTCATCCTAATTCAGGTAATTTATCCCCAAATTTTTCCAGCACTGGACCGTGAAGACTAACAATGCACCAGTGGACCTTGAGGTCAGGGCACCTTTTTCAGTCAGGTCAGGTGTTTTTCCCCTGTAAGATATGTTTAAAATGGTATGTCAGATCCAAATAAAAGTATCAATGCCAACTTTTTGATATTTCTATTCTACAGATTTTATACTTATAATATGATAGCAAACCATGATTTTCAACCCAGAATCTCCCCATTTCTCTCACAGTTTTAATAGGGTACACTTAGAACCGGTTGGCACAAAAACCAAAACCATTTGGCAGTGGGGGGGCTGGACTTGCCCTCTGTTCATAGCATACATTATACATATATCATTTAGTGCGCCATTCCCCAAAGGCTCAAGGCGCTTTACTACTAAAGATGACTTAAACTACAACCTTACATTACATTCAAAGTACGTGCAAAGTGCATGCAAGATAAAAGTAAAAACCAGTTAAGCATACATTGTAAAATGTCATTATAGTACCGTAATGACCCGAGTATAGTTCCCACCACCCTTTTTTAAGAAACGCTGAAAATACCTTGAAATTTTGGGTGGGATAATGCCCTAATCTTGCCCGATCCTAGGTTGAAAATGTCGCCTACATTGCCACATACACTGTACAGCCACTTCAGACTTCCGAATTTATGCAGACTCAGAAAGTTGAAACATGCTGTTTTTTTCCGATAGTACTATTTGTCACCCTCCCATTCTGAAGTAGAATTTCAATCTTTTGTAATGTAACTAACCATGACTATACTGTAACTTTAGTGATTTTTTTAGCAAAAACCAGCAAAAAACGAACAAAAATAGTTGCGAAAACTGACCATTTGCCAGCATGTTTTGGCGGCGGCCATATTTGGTTTGGCTGCCATGCCCTCTGACCCTACACACGGCCTGTTTCAAATTAAATATCTTTCGTTTCAGAACACAAATCCCATCCCCAAAAAACTATTTATGAATGAATGTTATGAACTGAATAATTTTATGGACATGTTATGACTTTTATTAACTGAAATATGGAAAAAGGTGAAAAAATCTTGTAGAATCCGTCTGAGTGAAGTAGAAACTTGCATAGTGTTTGACCCAGCAAACCTGGTCTCTGCTTGTGTTCTAATTACCGTAAATTTATGTTTTTTCCTAACTTTATGGTTCCAGACGTCCCTTAAACATTCTTGAATGTTCTCATATTAAATATGGAATTTTTCGTATCATTGTATTGGAAAATGCATATCATTGGAATTCAAGGCTACAAGGTTTGTTTGTTTTAGAAGATTGGTTTTCCGAATTTTTGCAGTCAGTGTAGGCCTATTTTTTGGCATGGTATAATAAACGATCTTTAGAATTTTCCTGAAATTTTCCTAAAACTTAGGGTTGGGATTTATAATCGAGCATGGGACTATACTCGGGTTCAGTAACGGTACGATATGCCTTTACAAGCCACTGTACATAGAATAGAGAATGGCCTAATTCATGCGCAATGACCAAAAGGGACATTGCATAAAACACAGACCAGAGCAAGGACACAAGGACAAACAACTATGGGTGTTACCACACAAGGCAACACTTGAAAAAGAATAAAGGACAACAATACAATACAATTATCATTTGCCTCATACCACATTGAAAAATTAATTTGTAAAAAAATAGGTTTTTGAGAGATTTTTTGAAAAAGCAGTAGATGAAGATTTGTCTAATAAATACAGGACGCTTATTTCCATTCTTTTTGATGCAGAGTACTGTGAAAATGTTCTATCACCAGCTAATCCTACTCGTTATAGGGTATTATCAAGACGAAGATAATCTTGGAAGATCGGAGTTGTCTCTTTGGTTTTTGGTAGGTACATTTAAAGATAACCACTTAATAACTATGTTGGTCTTGTTGTGACGGGGGCATTTAAATACAAGCAAAAGTATTTAAATATGATATCCGTTGCGATATTGGTAGCCATGTGAATGATTTCAAAAGTGGCCAGTGTTTGCCGTCAACTTCTAATACAAGACGTGCTGCCCATTCTGTAGACCGGGAGGCGAGAAAATAAAGTAGATGGGGATTAGGAGAAAGGCTGTTGCACAAAACTAGACTGAAGAATAATGATGTACGGCATGGTGACATGTAGGTTGGTCTATATATTTCCTGATCCTGTCTGGCGATATTTCGTAAATGAAAAACAACAGATTTGCTTACATTAGTAATATGAGATGACAACATACAAACCTGCTAGAGAGCATGAGTGCTGAACAGACAGATCCAAAATGATCAACCCTTGGACTAAATACAGCAGTTCTCATGTTATTTACCAGTGGTAAATCCTGAGCTACTGATTTCATAAGTTTGACCCAATTGGCAATGAAGTTGATCCTAGTAGCAAAAAAGAATAACAATAAGACATGGTAAGAATCCGAATGGAAAACAACGCAAACCCTGCTAGAAGCATAAGCCGTTGACAGACAGATCCAAAACCAAACTGAAGCACCCCTTGGACCTAAATACAGCAGTGAGACATTTGTCTTAATAGCTCATAACTCAGTATTTTGCTGCTTTCGTTTCTAAATTTTTCAGAATTCCAGATTACCTGAGGACCCAACAGTCAGCCCACTAACAGTCACAGTCATCATCTGTCTGTAGACTACTTACTAAGACTGCAGGTATGTGGCAAGTTACAGCTATTGGACAATTTGTTAAATAATTGTAATCCGTTGTTCCCTTCTGGTTACCTCTATTGTCTCAGATCGACATAAGTACTCCTCTGCAATTATTGTGATATGTTGCAATGTTCAAGACACTTTGATTTTAATCGGAACTATTTTTACATGGTATTGTGGTATGCCCCTATTTTTTTTTTTCCATTACTGAACGTATAGACATTCACAAGCAGAAATGGTTTGGAAGTTTTTCTCTTTTTTCTCTCAAAAATATCATTTATTTTGTTTATTTTTCCGGATATCCATCATTGATTTCTACTGGCACTACTCTGGCAAAGATTAGTTGACCACAGGTGAGAAACAGTACAAAAGTATTATTAATGTACATTATTGCATTGGTACTAGCATTTATCAAATGTTATCTATAAATGTGCAAGTAGGTAATTAGCAATTAAAAGTACCTCAAAGAAGTTTGAAACTCGTGATGTAAAAGGTACCAAAAATAAGAACGCCTGTTTTTCTTTTCTTACTCAAATGTAGTCCATAAATTTACCTATCAAAAGTAAAATACTGCAAGGTGACTTCATGAAATTGAGCTACATTTACTGTCATGGTAGTTAACTAACTATCATATTGCATTATTAACGGGGAATGACCTGATTTAAGTATAAGAAGTTTCATCTTGATAAATGGCCTTTTTACTTAGACCCACCAAACCCCCATCTGAAAGGTTCGCGCCGATCTTCAACACTTTTTGATGTGAGAGCAAAAAAGTGATTTTTTGAGCCCGCATAGAGTACTGGTGTAAGTTAATATTGGTCGACGGCAACATGGTGGGCACATTTCCTCCACATTTCCGCTCTTAACTTTCAAACAAACATCCTTTATAAGCCCAAGATTTCACAGGATCAATGAGAAAAATAGTACTTCTTCGATACCAAAATTTTGACCACTTTTGGTACAATCTGGGTCTTGGACGAGGCCTATTAGCTATTTGACATGAACCTTTAAATCGCATAGAATCTCCCTGTCGGAAATATCAAATTTCAGCTCATATCGTCAGGACAATGCCTGTACTAATTGCCAATTGTTGATACAAATGCTACACTTTCCCTATGTGGTTTTCTCTTCTTGATATACTTTATGTTTTTACCAAACATTTGTGTACACTGATTAATGACCAAAGAAGTAACCGGGATAGATCAAGCTGTTGTTTGTTGTCTAATTTGGAATTTTAATTAATTTTGTATTGCCGGGCCGTGAAAACGTCTCCAGGGCTTTCAAAGTGGCTGCACAGTTTGCAACACTCACTGATACATTCATGTAATCATAGAATTCATTACAAACTTGCCTTCCAACAAGAACAGCTAAAAGTGCACTATCAGTGATTGCCAAGTCATAAAATCACAAATCAAAAATCAGATTTTGGCATGCTTTAACAAGTACGTGTACTCTAACATAACCCTGCAAATGATAAAGACCAGAAGCACCCTAATAAGCACAAACCTGATTATTGTAGTCATACTACTGGTCCGAATGGACACTTAGTACAATCACATATTGAATGGAGAGTCATATCATTGAACAATGCCATTTTCCCTTTTTTGGCAATTTTTTCTGTGACAAAGTTAATTATGAGAATTCTACAGACTTGTCCTTCAATTTAAAGCTATTCTATGCTATTTAGCTGCAAATGTCAAATATTTTGACATCTTTTGTTCGAGCGAATCACTGATAGTCTTTAAGTCAGCAGTAGGTAGAAATCACGTGCTGTGAAGTTTTTCAACCCTATAGTTTACCATTTAAGCTATTTTCAGTCAATAAAATTATTTTCAAAGGAAATCCCAGGATTTTACCAACCAATTTCCTAAGATTGGAATAATTTTTTGAAACATGGTAAGAACTTATATACTATCATTCTCTTTTCTTTCTTTAAATTTACTCACTGCTTTCGTTCATCAACTAGGGTCCATGCTCTGTGTAACCACTAGCCCAGCCCACAGTAGCTTTGGGATGCTGTGGTTGGTTTCCTACACGTATTCGCCCACCACATAAGAAGCTCATCTGAAGGACGTCAACCAGCTAGAACTGCTCAGACAACTACTCAATCCTGCAATAAGGAGATGGTGGTCATGGTTGCTCATATGCTTGAAGGTTGCAATTAACAGTGTACTTCAAATTTTCTCCATTACTTGCCCCTCCTCTTCCACTGGACATCTCTCTCTCCACTGGCTTCCAATTGCTCAAGGACTATTAAGTTCAAGGTCTCTCATGTCCTTCAAAAAGCTTTGTCCTATCAATTCTCCTCAGTATCTGTCTTCATACTTCCATCTTTACAAGGCCACTTTTACTCTCCATTCTAGCTTATCCATCAAATTCCTTTGTTTCCTCGTTCAAAAACAATCTGTATCGTTCCTTGTCCATTGCTAGGCCTTGCCTTTGGAATGAGTTGCCTTGCCATTCCGTGAACCTTGATAGTGTCTCAGTTTTGTTAAAAGCCATTTCCGCGTCATCATCTTTATCCTAGCCTTTAATTTCCCCTTTCCTTTTAATTTTTCTTTTTTGCCTAATTTGTAAAAAGTGCTTTAATAAATCTCTTTTATAAATTATTTTATTAAATTTTCACAACTTTTACAATTTAAAGTAAAGCTGACTCATAGATTTCGAATATTATTTTTTTGTGTAATAATGAAATAGTCAACTAGAACTAAAGATAGTAACCTAAACAAGCACAATTCCGAAATTTGAATGAATCAGGATTGTGTCGTTTTGATACAGTAAACATATGTGTAGTTATTACGTCCCATATGATACGGTGTATCACCAAAATTTTCCGGATCGGAATTTTATAACAAGTTGTGGATTTTCTATACTGAAAGGAATTCATTTAAAACTTAGGCAATTTCACGCTTGGGTGTTATATGGACAAGCAGATGTACCTGCAAAAAACACTATTTTTTTTGAAACTTGAGGGCGCCCTCCTCAGGAAATCTCTGAGTCTGCCTGTAAGAGGTTTTGGCAGGTTATAAATTTGCAAAAATTCACAATCATCAAACAACCACTGTCATCCTGTGGGTAAAATATTTTTTTTGGCTCTTAAAATTTGTGCAGCAAATTGTTGATGTTTGATCACAAAAAGTGCCAAAATAAAGACCAGCAAAATAACCCACTATGCAGTAATTGGAGGGAAGAAAGTTTGCTAGGGAAAGGTTGTTGGTACCTGTGGGGTAATTGCATGGCTTTTGAAGTTAAGGGATGACCCAATTTAAGTCATATAAAGTTTTTATCTTGATAGATGGACTTCAGCCCAAAACCCACTGTAAAGTTTGTTCATGCCCAATTTTTTCAACCAACCCGTTTTGAAGTGAGAGCTAAAAACATGATTTTGTAATCCCCAAATTATGTGCAAAATTAATAATTGGGGTCAAACCCAAAATGGGGCCATATTTCGCTCATACCTCCAAACCAAACATCTCTAACCCCAAGATTTCATCAGAAAATGAAAATAGTAGCTTTCTTCTGATAACCAAATTTTTTGAATACTTCCGGTAAAATCTGAGTGCCTTGGGATGAGGCTATAGCGATCGACCATGGACCTTTAATTACACATGTTTGTTCAGTTCTAAAGAACATTAAGAGAGGAACACCTGAAACTGAGCAAAAAGAATGATATAAGCAAATAAAAAGGTATAAAATGAGTTGGTTATGAAGTTGATTCAAAACCCCTAGTCATGAATGTTGTACCCCCGTTAAGATTTTTTTTAATCCATTGCATATAAAAAGGAAGCAAGCCAGGCCTGCTTCATCATATTTGCATTATCACACACCGCCAGATACCCAAATAAAAATTTAGATCGTACTACTTTTCCATCGGTGAAAGGTAGGTCATAAAAGGTATAGGCTGGTGTTGCAACCTCCCCAAATTTTTTTTTATGCTTTGAAAAATTTACTAATAATAGGCATGGAACTTCAATTATGTACTCAGAATAGCTTTTTCGCTCTTCTTTCCTTCCGTAAAACAGACATCATAACATAATCTTCTGTTTGGGTGAATTTTGGCTCAAATTGGAAATTGCTTCATCCTCAGTGAATTTCAGGAAATTCAATGTTTTCTGGAAATATGTCATTGTTATTCATACAGAGGGCTGTTGGTACTTATTTGGTATCAGTAACAGAGGAGACTTAGCTATGCATTCACTCTGCCAAGTTTCCAAAAGCAAAGTTATCAAATTTTGTGGAATTGACCACGCCCCCCAATTAACGTGTGCAGTAAATAAGATGGTTAGACAGGCATTAGACAAGAATCTTGTAAAGAGTTGTCTGGCCAAGTAATATACTGCTTAACAACCACTAAGGGAAATTAATGTCAAGCCATATTATGTATATCAGTGGTGTTTTATTTTTTTCACCGGAATGTTCTGCATGGTACCAATGGTTAAACAGATGATATAACGCTAGTGGAATCTTCACAGAAGTCTGAGGTATGTGTGTACCCACAGTATGTGTGTTTAACTGAATGTTCGGCACAATTATTGGGGGGTGTGGCGCAATGAAATGAATTTGTTTATTAAATTGAAGACATGAAGTTGCTGTTGAAACTTCTGTTTTGTAATGTTTTTTCCTTTTCAACTTGATGTAGATGTTTAATGCTGGTTGCTTGAGTACGAAAGCTTTTTGCAGTCATAAATTTGATTTTGATAACTATTAAAAAATACAGCAAGTAAAACATTTATCTCAAAAGATTGCATAATAATAACCATCCATCCAGTCTATAAAGGAAAGCTATTGGTGACTTAGTCTGTGGGCACAAACAAACTATCCCAGCAAATTTCTAGAGAGCTTTCGTTCCCTATTGTTAATTGCTGATAATAATTTCGTTACAATCAGGTTATCAAGATAGATTCAATTTGCCACTCCCAATGGTGCTGCAAAACGCGGGTGGATTCTTTGCCCCCTGGCAAAAAGTTTTACATACTCCATCTGCCCAAATATTAAGTGATGTGATTGCAGGGAATGACTTCAGGTCTGGTATACATCTATGTATAACGGGAAGTAATTCATCACTCTAATTTATGTCTTGTAGATCATCGTGGGGGGGGGGAAGTTCTTTGAACAATGTTTTCTTGAACTTGATGACTGGCATATCAGATTCCTTCAAAGAGTTGACGCCAACATGATGGCTGGAATATCCCCACAGGAATTTGGAGTCGGCCATGGAAGCACAGAAAATGTACACAGCGTAAGTATAGGGACACCTGGGATCTATGCACACATACATGATTTAAGCCGGAAGAAGGAATCAGACACTGTAACTATACACATGTGAGATTTTGTTAGAGTATTTAGGCTTGTTGGGAAATGACTTTGCCATAGCAAATTTGGAAAAGGATTATCACACATTTTCTGAATTCAACTTTATGAGTTGTACTCGTGGTTGTGACCTTACTTTCAGTGTTAAGTTTGTTTCAGGCAACCTGTGTCAATAATAATTATGAAGCAGAATTTATATAGCGCCTTAATGCTATTGGCCTAAGCACTTTCACAAGTGGTCGCTGATCACTGTGGCCCAACCCCTCCCATAAACCATTTAGCATCATTTCTAGGATTCAAGCAGATCAGGATCAGCACTTTCCCTATCAGCAAACATACAACATCAAGATAACCGAGCGCAGCCGGGACCGAGCTTCCCAAATAATCGCGATCTATCAGCTTACATACTCCCGAAGTTGGCAACAAAAACCAATTGATGATTTCACAATCCCTTAATGCATTGCAACTTCTGGTGGGTTCCAATCAGAATTGGACTTCAGTTACAGGAGAAAATCTAGGAACTCAATTCAATTGACATCCCAAAACTTTCGTTTCCTCATCTAATCACAATTAACTCGTGCCCAGTTTCCTTGCTGATGTTACCCAAGAAAATCGATGGGCCACTATTAGGCAGGTTGCAGAAAGTTTGCTCCACAGCCTGCGTAAATCCCAGGTCAAATCCACACAGAAGAACTGATGTGAGCGCAAAATCAAAAAATTATGCCGATCCAAAATGTTTATTCATGTCTTCTTATGGAAATTTTTATTTTGTAGAATTTGGTAGTGCAAAATATTTGATTGGATTTGTGTTGTTGCAGGGAAGAGATAGACTACTTGTTGAAGTGTGCGGACAGAAATAACGATGGACGTATTGACTTCAATGAATTCTCTGACAGATTCCATGGACCAGCACAAGATATTGGTAGGTATCATGTTGACAATTAAAATATTTTGTGAACTGCTTGAAGAGGTACATCTCCTGTTTCTTCTTCCTAGTACCGATGTAGCTATTCCATAATAGACACTGAGTACCTACCCATTAGGCCACAGTTTCCCAACCTTTGTGACACTCTTTTTAAATGGTTATCACAGGGCAACCCCCCTCTCTCTTCTCTCTTCCTCTTTGGCAATTTTGAATTAGCCAGAGTAGTCCTGTACTGCTAAGGAGACACGCCACTCTACGTCCAATAACTTAAGGACTTGTGTTGTAAATGGCTCAGAGTGCAATGTGCAGTAGCTTCTGCAGTAGAAATGGAGTAGCTGAGGTACAGGCAATGTCATGAGTAAGAAGCTGGTTGTGTAGTTGAAGAAATATTCAAATCATTACACTGAGCTGATTTCCTTTACACCAATGTTGACTGAAACATATGCATTTCCCTTCTGAGAAGTGGAATGCCCCAAAATACCTATTTTAGCACCCCTAAAAGAGAAAATGGTCCTGACCAGTGACCCCAGGTCACACCCTGTCGACCATTACTCTTCCTCAATTCCATTTTGGCCGCCATACAAAACGGACGTGTGTACATCGCAGCTCTGTTATTAGCAGCCAAAATTATACTGAGATATTTGATACTGGACTGTTGTCGTCTCAAACGGAATACTCCTACTACTATACCAATACTATCTCGATATTACTGGATTATATTCTGGATTTATAGCGCTCTATTCGGACGGAATAAACAGACTTTTACGCCCATTGGAGAGCTTTTATTATGTATCCTTTTTTTTGCCGCCGATGCAGTCATGTGATCTGTGTAGCGGGAAAAAAGGTAAACAAAGGCAGCCATTGCCGCACGTGGTGCGTGCTTTGGATGCCTTGGACTTTGTGTGAGCTGTTTATGTTATTTTTAGTAAGAACTGTTTACTATCAATAAATATGGATTGGTGTGTCTCTTATTTTATTATATGCTTGTGGTATATTTAATATGTCGAAACTGTGTTTGAAAAATTTCTTTAACCGTTGGTGACTCAGTTACCGAGTTGGTTTTTGATTAGTCCCGACGTTGCGTCCCGGGAGACCTCCATGGCACGCTTTGTTATTTTTCTTTACGGTTTTGCCTGGCCTGCCGCCTCCATCTGCTTCTGCCGCACCGTCCTCTCAGGACTCTTACCGGCCGCAGACCTCCGACGTCTCGGAGGCCAGTGGGAGAGACTCTGACTCGGAGGAGACTCACATGGGTGATAATCCTTCGCAGTCGTCTCGGTCCGCGGCAACTTCGGAGCAGGAGGAGGTGGACTCTCTACCCGCGTGCACCCCTCACGTGCTACGTAGGGCGGCTGAAAGTCTTGGCCTGCCTTGCGCGCCTGAGCGGCGTGCGGAGGAGGGACAGCTCAATCAGGGCTTCCCCATCCTCCCTCCGGAACGTGTCCAGGCGTTGACGCTCCCGACCGACGTTGGTCTACTGTGGAAGCGTTCCGGGGAGGTTCCTCACAAGCTCTCATCGTACCCGGTGAAAACTTTCGCCAGGTCGTTGAGAACTACCGAGGGAGATTTTAACTCCTTCCTGAGGACTCCTACCATAGACCTCGACCTAGCGGCCAAGTTGCCAACGGGCAAGGCTGTCCCGACTGCATTCGCCCCCTTCTGGGAGGATCAGTTGAGACACCTAGACCTGGCGGTGACCTCTGGCATTCGTCTAGGGGCTTTTTCTATGGTTCTCGCCCACGAACTCAGATCCTCGTTGGGCGAGGGTGGAGCTACCTCCCCGGAGGCCTCTGATGCCTTAACCATCCTAGCATCGCTAGTGACGAGGCAGACAGAGGTCTCATTGTCTCTGGCGCGTCGCCTCAGCTTCCTGCGGCGCGAGAGTGCCTGCTTTACTCTACGCACCCTGAGCTCCGATCTCGCATCGGAGGTTTCTAAACCAAGCCGGAGTCGCGGGATGTCCTCTTCGGAGGCTCATTCAGTGACTCCTTGCTTGCCTCAGCGGAGCGCGTGGAGTCAGAGCAGGCGCTCAAGGAGGCTCAGGCGAAGATCTCCTCAGGGAGGTCTTCGGCTAAGAAGAAGAAGAAGCGTTCCCGCTCCTCATCTTCTGGCCGTGCCGCCAAGCAGGCGAAGCCGACCCAGGCTCAGCCACCCAAGAAGCCCGCAGCCCAGGCAACTTCTTCTCAGAAGCCCGGGGCCAGGACAAAGACTCGCCCCGCTCCCAAAAGAGGGCGCCTGGGAAGCCTGGGGAAGCAGTCTAAGTCCTGAGGGCACGGCGGCTGCGGGGTCTCTCCCTCGGGAGGGAGCCCTTCCACCTCCGGTGGGCGGCCGCTTATCTTCTTACGTGCGGGAATGGCCAGCCATCTCTCCCGCACCTTGGGTGCTGAGCGTGGTGGAACGGGGGTATCAGATAGAATTCACCGCGACACCCCCGGCGACTTCGCGGCCGAGATCCACCCCCCTCCCGGGGGAGCCGAAGAACCAAGTTCTTCTGGCAGAGGTCTCGGCCCTCTTGGCAAAGGGCGCTGTCTCCCCAGTCGACCCCCCTTTCACCAAGGGGTTTTGGTCGACGTTCTTCTTGGCCCCCAAGAAGACCGGAGACTGGCGTCCCATCCTGAACTTGAATTGAAGCCTCTGAACCAGTTCATCAAGCCGAAAAAGTTCAGGATGGAAACCTCACGTCGATACTGCGCTGTCTGCTGAAGGGGAGCTGGGCATCTTCTTTGGATCTGAAAGACGCCTACCTACACGTCCCAGTCGCAAAAACAGACCGTCGCTGGCTCAGATTTCAAATCCAGGGCCAGACGTACGAGTGGACGTGTCTCCCGTTCGGACTTCTCCCAGGGTCTTCACGTTTGTGACCCGGGAAGTGGGCGCCTTCCTCAGGCGACAGGGGGTCAATCTCTGCATGTACCTGGACGACTGGCTAATCTACGGCCCGTCGCCCCAGGCGACGTCCGAGATGGTCAGTCGTACCATCCAGGTTGTGCAGAGGCTGGGCTTTATTGTCAATTTCGACAAGTCCAGCCTGACCCCTCTCAAGACCTGGGGTATCTGGGTGCACGGCTGCAACTGCTTCCCGGCATTGCAGAACCGTCGGCCGAGCGGGTGGAGGTCGTCATTCGAACCGCGACCTCCATGGCCACTCTCAATCAGGCCCCCGCTCGAGACTGGCTTCGCCTCCTCGGCTTGATGGCCAGTCTCGTCGATCTTGTCCCGTACTGTCGCTTCCATATGAGGATGCTTCAATTGCACGTCGGACGACATTACAGGCCGATCCGGCACCCAGACTCCCGTCTGATCCCCGTCAACTCGGAGATCCGGGAGCACCTGGCATGTTGGTGTCACCGCCCCAACCTGACTCGGGGGATTTCTTTCCCCGCGCGTCCTGTCGACATAGTAGTAACGACGGACGCGTCGAAGTCGGGCTGGGGGGCTTTACCTTAGACCTCAGTGCTTCGGGGACGTGGTCCCAGACTGAGGCACGTGCCCATGTCAATCGCCTCGAACTGTGGGCGGTGGAACAAACACTAGTTCACTTCGAGGCGATGGTGACCAACTCCAGGGTCCTGGTGCAGACCGACAATTCCACAGTGGTGGCCTTCATCAACAAGCAGGGTGGGACTCGGTCCCTGACCCTGTGTCTCGATGCCCTACGCCTCATTGCGTGGTGTCGGGACAGGGCCATCACCTTGTCCGCTGTCCACATTCTGGGTGCTGTCAATTTTCTTGCCGACGACTTGTCGCGCAGCAGGATGACGGCCTCGGAATGGATCCTGGACCGACGAGTCGTGCGGAAGATCTTCGAGAGGTTTTACACCCCTCAGATCGACCTATTCGCCTCTCATCTGAGTCACCAGCTCCCTCTGTACTGCACCCGGACTCGCGACCCGGGTGCGTACGCAGTCGACACTCTGTCGATAGACTGGTCGGGGATCACGGCCTATGCCTTCCCACCAATTCCGATTCTACACCATGTAGTTTCGAAAATTGGGCGGGAGGCGTGCCGTGTCATCCTCATAGCTCCCTTTTGGCCGAAGCACCTGTGGTTTCGGCCAATGGTAGATCGCTTAGCGGCTCCGCCGCTACGACTACCGATCCGTCCGGATCTTCTATCACTTCCGGACGGGGGGAGCGCCAGTCTGTCGATGGAGCATCTAGCGTTGACTGTGTGGCCATTGTCCGGCAACGATGCCGAGACAGTGGCTTTTCGCAGAGGGCTGCCTCACTCATATCAGCAGGAAGAAGGAAATCCACCATGGACGCTTACTCTAAGCGTCTTGGACCCTACTTCCGCTGGTGTGAGCGACGAGAGTTGTCTGCGACTCGGGCATCTGTAGCCGAGATCGCAGACTTTCTCACCGATCACTTCGATAGCGGACTTGAAACTTCAACAGTCAGAAACTACAAGTCCGCTATCCTAGCGATCCATAGAGGTTTCGACGACGGGTCGACCATTAATGACGATGGCTCGATCCGTCTCCTTCTAGAGGGGATGTTTAACACTCGACCCCCGGCCAGGAAGGTGGTCCCACCCTGGGACCTTAATTCCGTCTTAGACTACTTAGTGAAGCCGCCATTCGAACCGATGGCCGATGTGTCACTAAAAAATGTCACAATTAAGACAGCCTTCCTGGTTGCACTTGCCTCCGGGAGACGATGCTCAGAGATCAAAAACATCTCTATCTCTGCATCGCAATTCTCCCGGGACAGGTAAAATTGTTCCTTAGGCCGGACTTTCTGGCCAAGAACGAGTCATCCTCTTTCCGACACTCGACCATAATCTTACCCCGAATTGCAAGTCACTCTTCGGTGCGGGAAGATCGCCTGTGGTGTCCCGTCCGAGCCCTTGAGTATTATAAACGTAAAACCGGACCGCTCGGGCTCGAACGACTCGTTGTTTCTTACACACGCATCCCCCCATGGGTCCGCGTCTAAAGCGACAATTGCTAGATGGATTAGCGCTGTAATCAATGACTCCAACGCGGTGATAGGAGCTTCTCAAGCTCGAGCCCACTCCGTTCGAAACGTTACGTCATCTTGGGCCTACCTTGCGAATATCTGCGAAGCGATGTCGTGGAGGGCTCCCACAACGTTTTCGTCGGTGTACTATCGAAACCTGGAAACTCCACAAGAGAACGTTGCGAGGGCTCTCCTGCAGAAACAACACTAAAATCATCTGCACTAAACATAAAGTCTCCCAACCGGTTGCCGACTAGGACGCTCTCCCCGGAGTATTCCGTATGTCAGGTGAGCATCTATGTCCCCGATTTTTATGTAAAAACCTATTAAGGCACTTTACATGTTTCTTTATGTTTTAGTGTATATGTCCTGCCTTTGGTTGCATCCTTTTGACCGCGCTCTGAAACATTATGTTCCACCTCCGACTGCTATGTGCTAGTCTGGTGTTGATTGAAAATATTCATTCAACAGGGGTTAATGCATATGTTTCAGTCAACATTGGTGTAAAGGAAATCAGCTCAGTGTAATAATTTAGTCAAAAACACATTATGTTTTATAAATCATATAACTGAGGCCTGATTTCCTTTCCAATGTTGACTTCCCGCTTCCAGGCCCGCCCCACAACATGTAATGTTTTTGCGCGTCCGTGTGGGCTCTGGGCCAAAACTGAATTGGGGAAGAGTAATGGTCGACAGGGTGTGACCTGGGGTCACTGGTCAGGACCATTTTCTCTTTTAGGGGTGCTAAAATAGTATTTTGGGGCATTCCACTTCTCAGAAGGGAAATGCATATGTTTCAGTCAACATTGGAAAGGAAATCAGGCCTCAGTTATATGATTTATAAAACATAATGTGTTTTTGACTAATATCCAAGCTTAGTTTTACAAGATAAGATTTTATTTCTTACTTTCTCCTCCTCCTTCCAGGTTTCAATTTAGCTGTACTACTTACCAATTTAGCTGACCACATGCCCAATGATACCAGGTAGGTTAATTCTTGGTAGTGAAATACATGTTAGACAATGACAAAATAGAGCATAGTAGTAGTGAATTGAGCTCACCATCCAATTTAACCTTTTATTATCCCCCTGGATTGAAAAGCAGAGGGGATATTGTGAGGGCGCGCATGTCCGTATGTGTGTTCCAGTTTGGTTAGCTTTTCTAACCAAGGTTAGGTTTTTGTTTTTCAGGTCTCCTTCGAAAAGTTGAAGTCCGATTGAAACCAGACTTGGGGTTAAGGTGTAATAGGGGTTCCCTCATATGAGCATGATGTCAAAGGTCATGGACCAAGGTCAGAGGTCATCTGAGGTCATGTTCCATACTGCCAACTTGCCAGGGGGATGACGAAGTTTACTTGCAGTATTTTTGAGAGAGCTGTATTAATTCAGCTCCTTCTGTGATTTTGTTTGAGTAAAAGACTAATCTGACTGTATCACCATGACGATATGAAAAGCTTGCCAAATAATTATTGCAATTGGTGATGGCTGCTGTTTTCTCTTTATAGGTTAGAGCGCTTCATGGATCTATCCGAAAGTATGCTTACCCACTTTGAACCCTACCTAGGCAGAATAGAAATTATGGGTGAGTAAGAGGAAAGGATTAACTCTGCATGTATTATCAACTGGCGTTTCAAATTGTAAATTGTTCTTATGAAATAATGACAATTGAAATGCTACATCTTCAAGACCCACATTCTGTGTAAGCATTTGGGTCCTGCAGATGACATTAGTCACTCAGAGATCCATTTTTCCCAAAAATTTTCAAAAATTTTGCATTTCATGATCATATTTGGAATCAATGTAGAAAAAATACATTTAGGCCTAAATTAGCCGAAGCAAGTCGGATGCTTTTCAGATGGTTTTCAAAAACCATTACTATATTGTGTTAGATTGTGTTGAAAATATTGTGTATTGTTGTTTATAAAGCATACTTATTTCAAACTTATTGTGCAATATGAAGTTATTTTGATCGAGAGATTGAGATTTTTCAGTTGGTTTTCAAAAACCATTACTATATTGTGTTAGATTGTGTTGAAAATATTGTGTATTGTTGTTTATAAAGCATACTTATTTCAAACTTATTGTGCAATATGAAGTTATTTTGATCGAGGGATTGAGATTTTCAAAGCAATAAAAATAATAATACCGTTCATATGGTGTGACATGTTATCTCCCCATCTATTATGTTTCAGGTGGTAGCAACCGCATTGAGAGAGTGTACTTTGAAATCAAGGAGTCTTACAGAACGCAGTGGGAGAAACCTCAAATCAAGGTAGATGGTCATTAAAATTATCATACCAAACAGCTTGCATTTTATAAAGAATCTTTTGTTTTGTTGAATGCTATGTCTTAAAGGGGCATTTCATGATCCACAACCTCATCCCCTGACTTACCTAAAAAAAAAAGTTGAAATTTTTATATCATCTGAACCGTTAACATTAGTAATCCACGAGTATGTAATCTTACGTGCAAATTCGGACGATCTGTAAGAAATTTGCAATTTTGTATTTTCTGTCTGTAAACGGACAGAAATTACAGCATGTTGGCCTATGGGACCATGGGGACAGGCATTTGCTTATAACACAAAACCGCAAGGTCAGAATCAACTAAAATTTTTTGAAGAAGCTTTAATTTTCTCAAGGATATCTCGTGAACAGTGAATAAAACGGAAAGTGCTGGAATCATGAAATGCACCGTTCTGATTTATATTCATTAATGCCACCTCTTTAATGACCATTGCTTCTTGATGGTAAATACTTGACTCGAGAAAAAGAAAGCAAAAAAAGGATACATGCACTCTATTATCTGGTAATAATAGTGTGTTAGTAATCGAAATTTATGTAGCACAACTACATAGATCTACCTACAAGGGCGTCAGCTCTGGAGAGCTAATGGCGGCCATCCAGCACATGCTGCCTTGCATGTTGGGCAAAGTTGCCCAAAGGCTAGGCCCACCGCCGATAACTGTGGATTGACGTCAGGAAGGGCATCCGGTCAATTATCTTTTGCTCCAATAAATCCTCACACAGCAGTATTGCTGGGTGTGAGGTGAATCCGGCCACCCTCGTTTACGGGGACAAAACAGGATTTAAAACTTTGGTCTAACTAACTACTGCTTAAATAAAATAATGCTGGCATATAAAATATTCTGTGTTTGTACAGGGCTATTGTGTGAAGTTTTGTTCCATCAAAAACACTTGTGAAGCTAAAAAGATACTTTAAGACCTGATAAATGGTTGGCGATTGGTTGCAGAGTTTCAACATTATTTTATTCTATGTCGAAGTGTTGAGTAAAATTGTATTGTTTTCCTTCAGGAATCTAAGCACCAATTCATCCACGAGGCTATCAATGAATTATCGGTGTGGTGAGAAGGAGAAGCTGGAAGATTTTGTCAACTTCTGTGAGGACACCATATTTGAGGTTAGTTGCGACTGGTGGTGACTGTTCGAATGCTTTATACATAGCTCTGTAACTAAATACACTCTGGTGTTTGGTTTAGTAGAGTAAATAGAATGTTGCTAAATACAAATATGTGTTTGAATTAAAATACTTGCATCACTCTTTCACACCTACCTTAACCCAAATTTGAGTTTAGATTAGATTGAATTATCAAATTTGGCCATGTGATTGTATTTTTGAGAGTATTTGGGAAAATTTACTGAAAGTTGGTCTGAAATTGTGGCAGAATTTTGCTTTTGTAATTGTGGGCCTATTTCCTTTCAAACTAAACACGAATGTACTAGGGGAACACTTGAAATGTTATGGACACCACATTATTAGGTTATTGGTAGGACATTTATAACAAGATTTTGCACAAAGTAAGACATGTTGTGTGATGTTTGTTAACTGCAGATGCAACATGCTACACACATCAGTGAGACTGGGGGTGGACTAACAGAGAGTATAGCCAGTATTTTTGCATTTGGAGGCAAAGACTCGCAGTAAGTATTAATAACTGAAGCCTTCAATTTATAGCTAATAGAGTGCTAAATTTTACTACTCCGAGTGGATAGAGCACTTGACCCATGATTTGAAGGTTGTGGGTTCGAGTTCTGCTGCAGCAAATGTGTTGTGCACCAGCAAATGTGTTGTGCACTAGGGCAAGCAAATTTGCCTTGCTTCCATCTCTAGGTACGCAAGTTACATCACTGCATTTCTAACTCTTAAAGGGCATTTTATGATCCGTTTATCCAATCCAATATGGCTATCTGTTGATTCATAGACAGAAAGAGGATACTTGGATAACAAAATACACCTTTTACAGGTACAACTTTTGAGTTTCAGCAAACATGGTAATGACTTGAATGGAGTTCAAAATTTCCAAACAATCATTGGTTATACCTTTAAATCCTAATCAAGTAATCAATAAGTATAATATATAGAGAATATACACAGAGTAACAAATAGAAAATGAAGACAAATTTACACTTCATTATTCCTGTTATTCTGTTACCATAGAAACTGGGTGATGTGGTTCCTGAGGTCATTACAACCTTCCAACATCAAGAAGAACATTTCCAGTGTCTTGAGCGAATTAAACGTGAAGAAATTACGCTCCCTTTCACTGTTCGGCCTATTCTTTGGTCTCATCAAGATCTTCTTTGCAATTTGCTGGAAGCTGGTGTCCTTCATATTCCTTGTGATGGTGTAAGTTAAATGACGGACTAATCAACTAGATTGTAGCACTTGTTTTTACTTAATCTTGTTTGCTCAAGCATAGCACGTGAGACAAACTAATCACTTATTCATAGTCCTTGTGATAGTGCAAGTTTAACATCAGACTAATCTACTAATTTAGCAGATTATAACACTTTGTATATTTAATCCGGTTTAATCAAGCATAGCACGTGAAACTATACTCTGTCATAATTCCTTTTCTCTGCGTCAAGACTACGCAAGCATTCCCGCCAGACAGAACCATGACAACGCGTAAAGGAAATACATAGTCTGCGCGCACACGCAGAAACTCTCGCGCGCGTCTGTAGACGCCTATTTCAGAAAAGGAATTGTGACGGCGATTATACCTTCTACCCAATTGCAGAAAATATGGCCCAAAATTTTTGGAATAAAAAGTATAAAGAGAATGGCACTGGATTTTAATCCTACAGTGAGTCCTGTCTGGGCATTCAGCTAAAAGTTTAAGTGAAGTCCACTTTTTAGGGTATGGCCCAAAAGTGCGCATTTTTACCCGTATTTTGTGAGGGAGTCACTAATATACCAGATTAAAAATGTAACCTTAAATGGCAACATTTGTTTCCATTGTGGTAAAGTCATTTTGGGTAAAATATCTTAAGCTAAAGTAATAACATTATTAAAAAAAAACATAGTTTAATTATCAAGGACAATAATGTAATGATGTTTGTTACTAGTCTTCTACACTCGTTCTGTGAGACTTTGTATTTTTCCGAATTCAGTGACATTGCCAGGTAGGTCTCACTGTAGGATTTAAGATCCATTACCATTCCCAAATGGAATCTGTTCTTATATTCTTTATTCCAAAATATTAGTGCAGTATTTTTCTGATATTGGGAGTAAACACAATTTTTGTATATTTTGTTCTCATAAATTTATCTTTGATGTCATGTGCCTGCCATCCATAAAACTAACAAGCACTTCAGCATTCTGTGATTCATGCATTCCAAGCATTTCAAGCATTATTGCATAAATAAGAAACAACCTACTTGCAAAAAGTCTAAGACATATGTAGCAGGGTTTTAGGTTATTACATTCCCTATCTGGAAGAAAACAGTTCTTTCCAGCTACCTTATCCAAGCTTCCTTTTCTTGGCGACCCCCCACCCACACACACACACACACACACACATTTTTAAGATTTCCTTCTTAAAGTGATAAACAATATTACTCTTTTAACACTTTGTAGGGCCTATTATTGCTTTAGAAACCCTTGTTTTATCTCCATGTGCACTAACTTACCTGTCAAACTATGACTTGCAAAGCTATTTTGGCTATAACAAACTTTTTGTTTTGTTTTGTTCCAGCTCATCCAATATGCCCTCTTCATGTAGGCACTGCTCCGTGTTGCCCAATACTTCTCTCTGTCAAGAGAAAAAAAAACCCTTGAGTATTCAAGACCTTTTTGTCCCCGCGAACGAGTTCGAACGGGGACTATGAAAAATGAAGGGAAGCAGCTTCCTTTTGCGTCCTACCGTTCTTCCGTTCTTCCTTCCGTACTCGTTCGCCCTTGCGTCTTGTCACACCTACAATGTTAACCTACCATGTTGTATACGATATTTCTCTGGATTCCGTAAGGGCGACAAGATGTACTGGAGAAAGAACCCGGTTGATGAGTTCTCGACCCTATTAGATTGTGGACCGGTTAAATATGCTAATTAAGTATCTAATTTTGCATAATTTATGAGAATTATCCTGAAGGCCTGTGTACATGTTTTCTGGCGTTGCGTGAGGCGTATAATGATGTAACTTGGTGGAAGCAAGCGGGCCCCCTGAAGAGTTTTGTTGACCCTGATTCATATTTTGGTCATATTGCGGACAAATTGAGTATGCACATGAAGCTATAATATGCAAAAATCAGCGTAATTTGCAGTATTGTTGAAACGGTAAACATCGGAATACTCAAAATCCTGCGCTGCATGAAAAGCCTATCAATGGCCCATCTTTTTGCAATTTGAATTATATTGATATATGCAGGCTTTAGTTATGCAAATGAGTCTAATTAAACTATTCGTAATTGCTGTATCTCTGAACGGTACATCGGATGGGCAAAATTCTTTCGCTAACAGGTGAGACTGCTATGCTTAAGAGGGGAGGGGTGAGGTGTTGGGGAGGGGGTGAGGAGTTGGGGAGGGTGTGGGGATTGCGGGGTGTTGGGGGAGGGTTGGTGGGGGTTTGTGGTTATTGGTGTGTGTTTTGGGATGTGGTTGGGTATTGGGGGGGGGGGGTCGTGTGTTGGGAATGGGTTGTTGTTTTGCGGGGTGTTGGGTAGGGGGTGGTCCTGGTGTAGTGTTGCGGGTGTTGGTGAGGGGGTGGGAGGTTGCGTGGTGTTGGGGAGGGGGTGGGGGAGTGGTTGCTGGTTTTGGGGAGGGATGAGGTTGTTGCGGGGTTTTGTGAGGAAATGTCGGTGCTGGGTGTTTGGGGAAAGTTATGTGGTTAACATGGAAAGTGGGTGTGGGTTGGGGGGTGTTTGAAGGGGTGTTAAGGAGGGGGTGGGGTGTTTGTGGGGATGTTGGTGATGATGGTGGGAGGGGGTGGGGTTTTTGGCGGGTGTTGGGAGGGGTGGTGGGGTGTTGCGTGTTATTGGGATGGGGTGGGGCCTGACGTTGCATTTATTGCGTGTTAGTATTCGCAACATTCGGCGGGGACCTATTTTACGGCAATCGCGTAAATACGAGTTCGCCTTGTTATTTAAATTAATGTAGCCCATTAAGTTTTCATCATGATTAAATAAACATTACCCCAAATACCCCAATTCTAAAGTTTATTATCGCCAATATGTCATTCCACTTTGATGTGAGAAGTTAAACTTTGATTTGTGAGTCCATATAATATTGTGTAAGGGCAATATTGATTGACTTAAGAGAGTCTCGATACTTTTCACGGCATATAATCCAAACCAAACCCCATTTAGCCCTAGATTTTCACATGGTAAAACATTGTAGCTGTCTTTATACACTAAAATTTGACACTTACGGTCCAGTCCTCAGGGTGGTGGGATGAAGTCTATTGGTATCGGGGGCCATGGACCTTTAATGCACTGCTGAAGAGCTGCACATTGGCTGATTGCACTAGCTACTGATCTGTTACGCAAAGTAACACTCATGAGATCATGCATGTGCAAATGCTAGATTAAAATACAACGACCACAGTTTTGAAAACCAAGAAATCTTACTGCATTCTACTACGTTTTTTTATGCATTTCCAATTATGTTCTTAAATAGCTGACATTTTATTAAGACATAATTGGTCCTATGCTTGCTGGGCATGAAAAGCAAAGCATTTTATTCGTGCAATTTTTTAATGGTTTATTCTGTTTAGGCCATGAGTTAATTATAGTAAACCCTATCTTAACCCTAATCTTAGCCAAGCTACTTCAAGGGAACATTAAGAATATTTTCAGTTCAAACTGATTTCATTTTAAACATTGCGAGACACTGGTGATTTTTTACGTTCCAGTCAAATTAACACAATTTCTTTTTATTACTCATTGGTCCAGTATTGGGCAGGTCTGTCCCACAAACCATACCACTTCGAACCCTAATCAGAAGCCTTTCACTAGCCCTAGCATGTTTTTTCCTAAATTGTCCCCTTTAAATGTATGAATGCCAACCGTTTCTTCTTTGTATGCATTGTGGCATTGTGTAGAAAACAGCTAATAAAATTTCAATTAAAAACTAAAATAAATTAGAATAATTAGTAATTAAATCAAAGAAATCTTTATGTTGATTTCTTGCTTTTTTTCTCAATTGGCATGCCTCCAGTAAACTTGTGGGACTACTCCTCGGCAGTCGTATACTAGAGGATGCACGCGAGATCACGGGCAGCTTACAGAAAACTACAACGTGCCTACGGTACTCGTAGGCAAGCCGCCGATGGCCCGCGGGACAATGGGGCTACCCCCCTGGGTTACCGTTGTCAGCAAGGGTGATTAGGGATGTTTTTCATTATGAGATATGGTTTAAACCTGTTGCAGAGTCCATTGTCCCTTTAAAAAGAGAAATAATGGTACCAGTTATCTTTACAAAAGCACTTTCCTTTTAAACATATGTCATTTGTGTAAACTTTCATCTTCATTGTTTCTCATTAAAAAACACTAAATTCCATTATTGTCATTTTAAATTTAAGATTTACACTAGTACAGTAACTCAACAACAACAAAGGTATCTATTGCTGTAATGACTTTGTCATAATAATTTAAACACAGCGTATCCATATAGCCTTATCACTGTGGTACTTGTACAAAGTGTTGGGAGTAGCTAATACGGGGGTCCAAAAATTAATTCATTTAAGTAATAAAAATGGTAAATTTACCTTTGTGACACCCTGTGGTTTGTGTGATATCAATATTAACTAAACTGAAATTGTGTCAAATTTTATTGCACTCTTGTTTTGAGTATCTCTCTTAAATTCTCTTTTCCTATTGTTTCTTTTAAATCACACATATTCACTTAAATCATCTCTTTTTCCAACTTGAATTGTAGAAGTCTTGGATAATTCAATAAGAACCCAGTACTGAAAAATCTAACCAATAAAAGGAAATTCCCATTTTCTTCTGCAGAACTGAGTGAAATGCCTGAGATCAGACCAAATCCAAGAAACGTAATTATCCCCAATTCATGACAAGATTGTAGTGTTGTATATATATAAAAAAAATACTTGTACGCTACAGAAACATAACAAATATAAGTTTAAAATTTTATTGGACATTCAACTGCTATTAGAAAAGTTTCATTCAATTCAATTCACTTCAACTAAGGTTTATTTAGCCTTTTCATGCGGTCAATACAACGTTTAACCTCATAGTTAATGGTTTCAAATCAATATTCAGATACAAGTAAGAGTGTGCACATTTTTTAGACCTCAATCAAGAAGCTAAATCATAATTCATTGTTTACAAGAGAAAACTTGTGTATCTTTGAGTGTATGTCAACATTTTTGTGTGGTAATTCCACTGTTGAGTATCGGGCAACATCAAGGTAAATGTACTCATATTGACAAAGCATTGACGCTAAGCTCAAAGATACACGACCAAATTCAACTTAATTGTGGGAATTTTCGCCTATAATTAATGCTATTTTCACAAGGGCCCACAAGACCTACCATGAGAATGTTGTAATGGTCACTATGATTTTCATTTCAGTATCTGCTTGTTTAACATTTTGTTGATTAGTATTTTATGTGGGACACTTTTTGATGAGTAGCTACTTCAAGTAAAATTTAAAAAACCTTTCCCGGCCGGGGGCTAATTTGACTACTTATTTCAGAACTCCAGTGTCTGCATTTGGTATTGACATAATGTCTGCTGGTCAAGGCGGAGCCGGAGGGTACAAGATGCGCATGAAACGCAAGAAGAAAGCCTACACCCCCTCCGCAAGCTTTGACCTAGGAGATGACATGGAACCACCAACACCAGAAACACCGGAAACAGAAACTCCAGATTCACCAACAGAGTCAGTTGGCATGGTATGGCCAAATCATTTATAGACATATTATAGGAGAATGGTTGTAATCAAAGGTCCCTGGACATGGCTGAGTAGACAATTTCCGAATTTCTTACATTTTTCGTACCTCAACAGTATCCTGATCATATCGCAACACAGATTTTAAAAAGTGAACATCGGGAAAGTGTTTAAATTTCAAGATAAATATACCCAACTGGCCGGGCCTTCTCCTGTTTTTCGCGAGGGACGGGGTGCGTATCGAGAGGTGCCTGGGAGGGTTGGATTTGACCCCGTTTAATGACGTCAGAGTACAATTTGTAAACAAATCTCAGACGTGGGCTAACCGCACCGCACACTCCAGATATCTCCTTGTCGTTTTCCTTTTCAATGGAACTTGAATAAGCTATTCTGTTCTGATTCTCCTTGTCGGTAACGGTCACCGCTGGTGAGCCGTCGACCATAAGTCACATATAACGTAATTTTAAGGCAATCAATCAAGAAAATTTCTACTGATACAACACGTAACGACGCATATCACAGAAGTCCCTGAATGTGTACGTATGCAAGAAAAACTGGGCCACCCGCACGTCCGTTCCACGATACGATCATGACGCTTATCGCGTACCGCGTATTTGTTTACTCGGGACGTTCCCACTTCTGGGTCACGCTTGCCACCGCGATAATCACTACTTTCATAATTTTGGAATTTCCTTTGAAAGCTTGTCCAAAAACATATGATATTATGCCCAATTTTTAATCAATATACGGTGTGCAATTCCTGCTTCATGCAGATTTACATTGATACCAATCATAACATGAATGAAAACCATTTTTTGTGGTATTTATAAGTAATGTTTAAAGCATGTCCAATGACCTTTAAGAATAATAAAGAAGATGATTTCAATTAGGGTTTAATATCAGTTACATTAGTTAACTCTTTCATGCATTTTTTGTCCCATTATTGTGTAGCTTTGTTGGTCAGTTATATAACATGGGTGGGCAGAAAATACCTTACTGATTCATGTATAGTCCCATGTAATGCTGGAGTGAAATCCCTTAATTATCCCATGTTAAAAAAATTGGCCTACACTGACTGCATAATTTGACAACATATCTTCAAACAAATCTTTTAGGCTTGTATTCAAATGATATGCACTTTTTCAATACCAAATTCCATTTTAATTTAATATTCCACCTTAAGAATGTTTAATGATGTCTTAAACCTATAAAGTTTGCCAACCCCCCCCCCCAAAAAATAGTTTATGAGTAGAACAAGTGTCAAAGATTCAGTAGAAGACACTTTTCTTTTTCTGGTCAAACCATTCTCACCAAGGCTTTTTACTTCACTCAGATGTGTTTCTACACCATTTTTCACTATTTTTTAAATATTTCAGTATAAAAAGTAATATCATGTATAGTTTTTGGTGGGTTTTTCCTTAAAAGAACATTTTTTGAACAAGGTCATGAGTAGGGTCAGAGGGTGCCTAATGATGGCAGCATAATTTCCCACTTTTCCAGTTTCTTTGTTTTCCATCATGATATTTGTAAAATACAGCATTAAAATTGCTTAAACAGTTAAAAATTCCAATATTTCAAGTAGATTTCACAGAATATTTCATAGATTGATATTCACAATACATTAGGTCTGGCGGTCATAGAGGTCGCCCAGTCAAATATGGCTACTGCCATGTCAGATGGCAGATTGATTCAATTCTCATGACTATTTTGGTTTTCTTTTGCTAAAAAAATCACACTCGAGTTACTTTAAAGTCATTAAAACATGCTTTACATCAAAGAAGATGAAACCCACCTCGGAATAAGAGCAAATACTACATACTATCGAAAAACTACTATTTTCAACAGTGTCCAAAATAGTATCATCAAAAATTAATA
Organism: Ophioderma brevispina; assembly: GCA_023653785.1. Classification (NCBI taxonomy): domain Eukaryota; kingdom Metazoa; phylum Echinodermata; class Ophiuroidea; order Amphilepidida; family Ophiodermatidae; genus Ophioderma; species Ophioderma brevispina. The sequence goes on along the minus strand of JAMKCH010073219.1, from coordinate 6,743 downwards.
GCCACTGAACTTCAATCTGGCAGGGTGATAGAGAAAATGAGGTCTGGTATTCTGCTAAGATGTTGTGAATGTTAATAAGCTCATTTGCATAATCCACTTTACAATGTGTATGACCATGTTATTTTACCTAGATGTTCCTATGCCAAGCTCCGGTTTTTACCAAGATGTCATAGCTACCTACATCCACCAAACATTTTTTACAGTAGGAGGAAGGCTAAGCGTTAAGCAATCCAGTCTGATTTTTGTAAAAAGCAATTTTCAGTATATGCAAAGTTCAGAAGTGGCAGGAGTTTGTCTTATTGTAGATACATTCTAATTTTCTGCTCAATATTTGTATCTTTTACATTCCCTTTCCAGAATGGTTCAGCTATACCCAATGGCGGAACACGTAGAAGCAGTACGGTATTCCCCAACCTATTCCTGGCTAATGAGCTGGGTTTGGTCATGAACAAAGATGAAGAGGAAGAAGAGGAGATAGAACCCATCAGGCTCAAATTCAAGCAGGCTTTCCTGGTAATCACGTTTTCTTTGTCTGTAATCCAACTTGTGCGATTTGTTAGAGGCATGTTGTGCGTTTTGCTTGTGTTGCATTGTCTAGACTTTGACTGAAACAGACACTGTGCATAATTACAGCCAGCCAAACAACATGGACACTTTGACTGGCCCCATTGTAATCGATTGCTTTAAAATTAATATAAATTTATGTAAATATTTGACATTGATAAGGACATATTTGCCAAAAAGGTGGGCTACATTTTGGCTAAGACATGTCAGATTAAGAGTATCGGCTGTTAAGTCCCTGAGTTACTACTCTGTATATAAGGTGTGTATGGGAGTGGGAGATATGTATGTGTAGAGACACATATTTGAGCTTTCATTATGTAACTAAAGACGCCAAGGAACCTTAAAAGACATTATATTATCTACCTTGGATACAGGTATTAACTTCTGACTTATTTGTTTTCACAGAGTTTCTTTGCTCGCAATTTCTACAACATCAAATACCTGGCCCTGATTTTCGCTTTTGCCTTGAACTTCGGCCTCCTTTTCTTCAAGGTAAGTACCCACCACTTGCTCAGTATGAAAGCAGTGTTAGAAACTTGATGGTTGTTTATTCCTCCTTTAATTCTTTCACATGTTATTAAAAAACCCTTTTCCATCTACTTAGTTACCAAAATGGGTCAAAATTCTTCAATCATGCCAGTTTGACATGGTCATGGCAAACAATTGAGAGGTACAGATTGTCAAAAGGCACATTGCACTCAGATTGCAACAAAATGTTTTTAGTAGATCAGATTATGTCTATAAGTTTGATGGTTGTCCATCACATTCATAGTGCATTGTAAGTTAAATTGGTTTTAATATGAAGCTTCTATGATGACCTGTAATCTGTGGCTTAGTGGTAAAGAGTGCCTGTCAACTATTCAGGAGGTCACCAGTTCAAATCCAATGGGCATGTTGCATAAAAAAGGAGATGGGTTAATCTCCAAATCTATTGTTATGCAATACACTCAATGCATTGTGAGAGTGAATTTCTGCACAAATTGATTTCTGGAAAACATACCCTGGAACTGTGTATAATTCTTGATTTTCAGTTTATAAGTCATATGGAGTTTGACCTTAGTCACTAGCTTCTGGCTTATAATCATGCTGCATTTCCTGGCTTGAGCAAATAATGGTGGTTTAATATGCAGACATATTTGCTTTGAGACATTTTATGCTACTTTTGATCAGAAAATTAGTCTCGTTTGCTGACAGAATTCCATATCTGATTTGATTCTTGTTATTTCCACTACCAGCCTTATTTTCAATGAACCAGGCGGGTGACACTGTGTACAAATGCCCATAGACAATTTCGATATCAATAGTAATAGCGCCACCAATTTCGATAAGCTACCTAATTAGCAAATAATTTATGCAGTATGACGTAGGATGACGCAGCATAATTTTATAGCGCCACGTACGACCGGCGCTCGAAGCTACAGATTTCATGCAGTATGCCTCCACTCTCTTGAGTGAGTGTCCTATCCCGATTTATATAGGATCCCTGATTGAACTAACTGAAACCAAACTGTTTTGCATTGCTGACAACAATGACAACAGTTGCAATTATTGCTGCCATTCTATCATTGTTTTAGCAACAGTTAAGCACACAGCACTATTTTTAATTGATACACATAAAATAATATTTTAAAATCTCTGAGTCTGCCTTTAAGAATCAGCCAGTATGAAACAAAATTATTCTACCCAAGCATCAATTATAGCAACAGCAGATACTTGGTGTGTGCTTTGATTCTATCTCCTCTATATCTTTGTAGGTTGCATACTTTCATAGTGCTATAAATGGGGAGGAAGAGGAGGAACCACCAAGTGAAGAACCACCACCCGAGGTCAATGCCACGTTAATAGAGGAAAATCAAGATGATGAGGAGTTTGTGACATTACAAGAGGGTATAACACTGCTGGATCCATTCCTTAACTTCTTACGCTTAGTCCATACACTGGTGTCCTTATCGATGATGATCTCATATTGTGCACTCAAGGTTAGTTAACAAAGTAGATTTCTTTTCGAATATATTACCAAAGTGAACATTCTGGTTGGAGTTTTACCCACATACCATAGCTAATATTGGGCAGTAACTGTGTCTAAATCTCCTCAATTCCTTTAACGCGTAGTTCGCTCGTCATGCCACTTCCGAGGCCAGGGCTATGCAAATTATGCACTGATCGCGCACGATTGAGCTACTCAGCATCGGCGATTGTTGTCAAGGTGCTCTGGCGCCCAGTCACCAGTCAGTGTGTGGTACGCAAGCAGAATACACTGCATGCTTAAAATACGCTTTGTAAAAGGAATGGTGGCTTCTACTTTAGTGTATTCTGAATTATGACATAATAATCCCCTTTGACTAAAAAAAGCCATGAGGCAATAGACATAATGCAATTTTTGAGCTTCAAAAGCCATGAGGTCAAGAACATAGTGAAATGTTTGACCGCTTTGATTTCTTGTAAATTTAAAGCAAAATGCGACATTCATCTGAAGTCCATGTACACTGCCCTGTGAAAGATTTAGGTAAAGTTCAATATGGGAGAGTATGAATTTCAAATCTAATAGCCATTTCAAGTTCATATTCTTTGTGTGGAAGACTCCAGTTCAAGGGGAGTCCAATTTTAATTTTATACAGTTTTCCTCTTCATGGAATGACTTTGACCCAATATCCCATCTGCAAAATTTCACCTGATTTTGTAAGCCCATAGGATATTCTGTAAAATTAATATTGGTCAACAATAATGCATTACCTTTTTGGCTCATAACACCCAAACCAAAAATCTTTTAGACCTATGATTTCACAGGGCAAATGAGATAAATGTTAGCTTTCTTCAGACACCAATATATCAACCACTGCCCGTAAAAGCTAAGGTCCTGGAGACAAGGCTATTAGCAGTCGGACTATGGACCTTTAATAGAGCGGGAGCAAGGACTTGGGTCAAACATCATCGTCCATGTCCCACTACATCTCAGCTTTGACACCTTTGGTAGTTAGTATGGACCCTATATATCAATGCAAGGTAGTTAGTGGTGTCAAATTGTGGTGTCACTGTTTAAATAGGGTCAATTTAAGTTTACACAGGAGTCAAACTTTTAAATTACTCCAATATGTGAAATGTATGTCATATTGTCGTCTAGTCATAAAGGTACAAAAATGTATAGTTTGTTACCATTAATGACATTGGTTTAGAGTTATGGGTAAAAATGGCTAAAAGTGCAAAAAAAGGTCAATTCATTTGTACAGGGGTCCAAAATCCAGAGTGTGCTCAATTTGTAAAACAAATGAAACCAAATTGTTGTTCTTCTAGCTTAATGTGTCAAATAAGGATAGTTTGTAGCATCTGCCACCATTGCATAGTTTAATCATGTAATGTGACAAAATAGGTCATGGGGCAACAAATCCAATTGGCATTGACCTCCTCTTTGACCTTTATCTTGCTAAGTAAACAGTTAAAATAATCAAAACTATAATTTTTGGGACAGTCATCATTACTCAGGCAATTAATTTGCAAGCATTTAAAATATAATCAGAGTAACTAACTTTCAATGTTGACCCCTGTACAAATTGAGTTTGACCCCTTTTTGCACTTTTAGCCATTTACCCAATATCTCTAAAACAATGTCATAGATGGTTCGTACAAACCCAATACATTTTGAAAATCTTGTGTTGACTAGACGGCCAATATGCACATTTCAACATGATTGGAGTTAATTTAAAAGTTTTACCCCAGTGGCACTTAATTGGCCCCTATTGAAAAAAGCGCCACCACAATTTGAACACATAACTACACTTATTGATGTAGATGGTCCATACTAACTACTAAAGCTGTCAAACCTTAGAGGTAGTCGGGCATGAACGAACTCCCTAAATAAGGACCCTATGATTTCCTGCTCTGCTCTATAAGTCTTTCACAAGGACATACAGTTTGTAAATGAATAGACCATTGGATAACTTCATTTGAATTTAAATCCTTTGTTTGACGTGGCTGTATTATCTGGGAATACGGCCCACTATCAGTGATTTGCTCAACCAGAAAATCGAAAAATCATCAAAAATCAGATTTTTGCATCGTTTTGCAACAAGATTAAGTATCCTAAAATACCCCACAAGTTATAGGACCACAATCATACCTAATATGGACAAAATCAGATATTAAGTCATTGATTGGTACGTACGGAACCACTTACTCAACTTGTGTAATTGATTGAATGGAGATTCATATCTGTGAACACTGCTGTTTTCTTCCTTTCTATCCATTTTTCGCTTGGTCAAAAAATAACTTATGAGAAATTATTCTCACTTTTAAGCTATTTCCTTTTACGTATTCAGAAGAATATTATTCTTCACTTTAAGCTATTCCTGCAAAATTTATAATATTTTGACTCTTTCGCATGGATTTGGATTCACTGATAGTGTCTTTTAAATCAACAACACAAACCCACATAATGACATATGTAAAGTCATAGCGCAATAGGGGTGAAACCTTCATACACCATCTAGTTAGAGAATGAGAATGAGACTTTGCTTTGTGGCAACCCTTTCATTGACTCCAGGTGGAATAATTCAAAAATTACAAGTGTATGAAATGAATTTGTTGAACACAACTTATAAAGCTTCTTTACATATTCTTTCAAACCTCAATCAATCCCACTGCCCCTGTCAGACAAAATCGAGTTGGGTACCAAGTGATATGAACGTAATAGAGTGTCCTCAATTTTTGTATGGAATACAGGTGCCCTTGGCAATTTTTCAAACGTGAAAAAGGAATTCGCCAGGAAATCTAGAATTTGATGGAATGTGGATTGTGGAAGAACCAATCTAGATATGACTATAGAAACCAGTGGGACAGACTAGCCATCAGTACAAGGTAAGCGAACAGGCTGGACTCTCACCCCAAAGTAACATTCCACAACTGCTCTTTATTGCTGGAGTATTTGTTGGTATACAAGATTCCAATGCTGTTGGACTAGCTCTAGTTATGTGAAGAAGGTCTGAAAGACCACAGAGGGGCGGCACACAAATATCCAAAGCCAATTCTGTGTACATTTACATCAAATTGTTAATCATACACTGAACTGATTTCCTTTACCACCAAGGTTGACTGAACATATGCATTTCCTTCTGACAAGGGGAATGCCCCAAATTACCATAATTGTACACCCATAAAGAGAAAATGATATCGACCAGGGACCCCAGGTCCACCCCTGTCGACCTTAGCTCTTCTCAATTCCGTTTTGGCGGTATTCAAAACGGACGCGTGTTACCGAAGCTCTGTCATATTACAGCCAAAATTAACAGATTTTGATACGGACGAGTTGTCGTCTCATACGGAATACTCCTACTACTATACCATATCTATCTGGTATATATACTGGAGGAATACTGGATTTTAGCGCTCTATTTGGATGGAATAAACGGAGACTTTACGCCGTCGGAGAGTCTTATTTTAGATCCTTTTTTGCCGCCAGTGCGGTCATATGATCTGTGAGCGCGGAAGAAACAAGGTAAACAAAGGCAGCCATGGACGCACGTGTTGCTGCTTTGACTGCCTTTGAATATGTGTGAGTTTGGTACTTGTCTTTGTTAGCGGGCTTGCTGCTAACAATTTACATGGTTTAGTGGGTGTATTATTTTATTATAGATGCTTGTGGTAGTACTAATTAATATGTCAAAAACTGTTTTGAAAAATTTCTTTAACCGTTCGGGACTCAGTTACAGAGTTGGTTTTTTTGTGTCTTGACGTTTGCGTACCGGGAGACCTCCACGGCACGCTTGTTATTTTTCTGTACGGTTTTTTGGGCACGCTATTCCATCTAGCTCTCACGCTCACCCCGTCATGGCGCATAATTGCGTTTGCCGCTCCGCTTCCATTCAATATGGGATCCCATCCCTTGTGTCATCACAGGGCTATGTTCCCGCACCAGCCGGTGCGCCTCTTTCTGTCTTGACTGTCGGATGTTCAATGGGGGACAATTGTGAGCATGGGTACGCCGCTTCGTGGCGTAACACAGGGGAGGGGGCGGGGTGGTAGTCGGGCTCCGGTCAGGGGGGCGTCCAAGGCGAGACGTGACTTGCTTTGGGTGCTCCCAAAGGTGGGGGTTGGGGTGGAGCTAGGCGACTTCGCGAAGCGTGATGGGGTAGCTTCGGGCCGCCTCCTCAGCGCATCATCGCACAGAGTCATCACCAGGTAAATAA